>OX235272.1:124088642-124184699 GCA_944472155.2 Trichobilharzia szidati | reverse complement strand
TTAAAGTTCGGTAGAGAGAGAGAAGGCTGGACGTGCGGTGAACAACAAAACCGTATAACTAAAAAGCACCGCTGCTAATATAACTTAAGATTGAAGTCCTATGTTTCATACAAAACGCCCAGGAATAAAAACACCACGAATCAAAAACTGCTTGCTAGAGGACAAAAATAACAACACGTGTAGAACTTTCGATAGAATATAATAAAAAATTATTAACAAAAGTTAATCAAGATCAGCTAGTGACAATCGAGTTTTCACATTCAGACAAGCCAATTCATAGGTAAGATATCTGAATGCAGCTGAGACTTGAACAGATTTCAGTGTATTCTTTTCTTTCTGTCCAGATGACAATGAGCCTCGATTGTCACTGTCACATAATCGACAACACCATTGATTTGAATCCGTTGGAGTATTTGAATTATCTGATGTTGTGGTGCCAGGAATATTTCGAACTAAATCAGCGTGTATCAGTCCACCGCATTTAGAACAAGCAAACATCTTCAATGAAAGAAATAGGTAAAAAGAAACTTTGAATAAAGATATAATTTAAAAATTAACGGTCAAAATGTCTACATAAGAAAGAAATGAAGGAAGATGTGTAGGTGTAACTATCAATGCATATATGTGACGAAAAAGGGTTCGAACTACTTTAAAGTTGTTAATCAGACCTTGATAAAAGTGTTAGGGCTTAGCCCTACCGATAGCTGCTACCTTGACGTGGTGGTCGGGCTTGCACATTTCAATGATCCAACAAGCTACACTGGCTGGAACTATTGTTCCTGCAGGTACTACCATGCCAGGAAGGCTGTTAGGATAGCGATTAGACTAGAAGAAGTTACCGGCATAGTGTAAGAATTTTTTTACACTATGCTGGGGGTCTGTGGGCGAAGTCGTACTTTTGGGGAACAGGGATTTAACAGCAGTGAGGTGTTTCCCTCAGATGACCAGCATGCCAGCCAGCTATGCTGTTTCTCCACTCTGTAGAGAAAGAGGGGGTTAGAAAAGATCGACCCCAACAATTGCACATCCTGACTTTACCCTACGGTGGTCCGTAACCGGCGGTAAGTTTACTAATAAGGAACCAAACCAAGAAACCAGTTCATGCAGGCCGTGTGTGACTGGCTGGCCTCAAGCAGTTGTCCCTTGGGCTCTGCGGTCACGCAACACTAGCCCTCTTTCTGTTTCAGGTAACTGAAGAAACAAACAACTTCCACGGTGTGGGTAACCGGGAAGTAACAACCGCCCACACACTTCCAAGACAGTTAGGGCTTAAGAAGATTTATAGAGGTTAATAATTCCTTAAAATTACTAGCCTACAGCTTTCACCATCATTTAACATCGGGCGCTGGCCTTTACTTCTTTTCAAGTCAACTCATTAGACTGAAGGTAAACACTAAAGCATCCTTCTTTTTAACACTCTGTCATGTTACATTCGATTGTTCTTGTACGATCTGCAGTCAGCAAAACACCAATACCCAACGTTACTGATCCCGAAATATACTCTGTGGTATGAACGATCAAACCCAGTTATCTTTTGACTTTCTCACAATTCTCTGGTGATATCAAACAAGTATATTAAGGGAGTTGATAGGAGGATAACATATGCACATAAACATAGTGTTGTATCGTACGTGCTTTTCGACACCTTTCACTGTCGAAAGAACTTTTGTACTCATAATGATATATGACTGACTGGCTGGTTTCAACATAAAGAACTTTTCCCATCGATGTGCAGCAGTTCGAGTCGCCACACTTCACTCAGCACACAAAGCCACAGAAGAAAGTAAAAAGACATTCAAAGGAGTGATATGAGGCAAAAAGAATAGTAGTATCGAAAAACAATATAGTTTTATTAGGTATTATAAGTCACAAGAAGTGGGTGCATCTGCACCAGTCATTGAGAACAATTTTGAGCCATATCACCGATTGTCTTCAGCCCTCATTGGGTTTTACCATCTTGAGGACCCCAACCAATCAGGTAGTCTACACCTTCCTACGTGACTGGCTGGCTGGCTTAAACTAACTGTTGTGGATCTCATTGGTAAACTGATGAAGCCATGTCTTGGTTTGACCACCACTAGCAGCTCTTTTCCAACCTGATCCATCATATATATATATATATATATATATCAACCAGCTAACATTGGTCGTCGGTTGAGGAAGAGGATGGCTAGGTATACGTAACACATGTCCTAACTATCTCAATCGATGTAACTTCATAACCTCATCGATTGATTTTCCATTCTTACCTAGCGCTCGACGCCTAACCTCAATACTGCTCACTCTAATATAGCATTTCACACGGGGGATTGAACGCAGGCACCTTTCCTTTGAAAGTGGAAATTATTCAGATTACAATGTGTGTGTGTGTCTGCCTGTGTGTGATCTGCATATTATAAAAGGGCAAATTAGAAAGCAAGAATCAATATACATGATGCTATAATACACTATTGATTGACTGATATGAATCGTTGAATAGTACTCACATCAACACCATTAGGGCTTGCTAGTCAGATCGAAGAAATGCAAACACAGGATGGCTGTTTCACCCGTTCGAGGACAAGCTCAACAGCGGTATACTCACCATCCAAAACCAGTCTGGATGTATAGCTAGGCGAACTGGTATGACATAGGATCAAACTAGCAGTATAATGTAGGTGGCATCCAACTACTCATTTCAGCCGATCAGTAGTACATACTATGTAGCTACACCACCTAAGAACTAGAAGAATTTATCACAATTTCACACTGACAAAGATCTATTGAAAGTCAGACTGCCTTTTTTTATAAGCAAAACACGGATAAGAAGCTTAGAAAAAAGAAGAGAAAGGTGAAAACAAATTGTACCCACCTTAACTTTATCACAGTTCGAGTCGACTAAACGATCCTGTAAACTGAAAACTATACCATGTGATAATAAACAATCACGTTCCATTTCACCGAGACGAATACCACCGCCAACTTTACGTCCTTTAATTGGTTGTCTAAGTATCGGATCAAAACGACCTTCAGCACGAACCTAAAATTGTGAAAAAAATGAGAAGTTTGTATATATAAAAAGTGAAAAAATATTGTGGTGAGAGCTGGCTGCTAGCCAAAGTTGGTAGACAGTAGTTGACGTCAATGTTTATGTCCCCAATATTGGTCGTGAGAAAATGAGAACAAAAGCTTTGCGTAGGCGGATACAGTTAACATATGGATGATCTGACACAGCCACAAGAGATGCAAGGTTAACTTTCTGTGAGAAACAACCAATCAAAAGACTGTATTTTCTACTAACAATAATCAACAATAATGTACAATAAAATCTATAAATATGTGTTGATTTTCCTCAATAAACGATCTGTTGCCTGACCCTTGTCTGCTGTTGTTACAATATGACTAAGCGAAGTGACCGGTTACTGATGATGATAGTCATCTTCGGGATAACCTCTTCCTCAGGTTTTATAGTTATATATTCAAAAGTATCCGTGAATGATAATGTGCATATATGTGACGCGAAAGTGGGTCCACTACTATCAGATTGCTTCGTGGCAAGTCTCGAGAAAGGTCCACTAAAGCCGAGCACTGAAAATTTACGAATGTATAAAAAAGACACTTAGACGACATATTCATTATTTGTGACAACAAAAATGACTCGAATCTACTGCTGAAGACATTTAACTGTTGCCAGCCAGCAATAACATTCACTCTTGTAGTGGAAAACGAGTCAAAAATTCCGTTTCTTGATGTGGAACTAACAAAAAGAACTGAAGGGAGCCTAGAAAACCTACTTGGAATGGTCAACTAACAAGCTTCTATAGCTGGGTACCCATTCAACAAAAGCGGAATTTAGTTAAATCACTTGCCACTCGCATCCGACGCATCTGTAGTCCTGACTTTCTAGAAACAGAATTAGATATTCTGAGAGAAATCTTCATTCAAAATAGATACCCATCAAGATTCATTGACAAAAATATCAAACCAAGAATTCGGAGAAATGAAACTTCACTTGCACTCTTAAAAAGAAACTATACATGAACCTGGATTTCAAGGGAGATTTAGCAAGCATTATTCCCAAGAGAAGGATCACATAATCTCTGAGAAGAACATTCTTTGCAGCAACGATAAGAATAGTGTTCTCCAGTCGCCCACTGGTCTGCAGAAGCCTCAAGGACAAGATCCTGCATCTGACCACTTCTATTTGCATATATCAGTTCACCTGCTGCTGTGGAGCCAGCTAGGTACATCGGTCGTTCGACGCGCATCCTGTCCAAGAGGATTCAAGAACACTATCCAGCATGGTTGCGAAAAGGCAATAACGGTGCAATAAGGAGTGCGATAATTGGACACCTGGTTAACACTGATCATTCCATCTCAACAAACGCCTCCTTCAAAGTAATCTACAGAGTCAAGAATAACCTACCAAAGGCAATACGGTTTCGCATTTTTGGTATCGCTGAAGTTCTGGCCATTCACATAGAAAAACCGGAGCTGTGCATAAAAAAGAGAATTACTCAACCACTTTTACTGTCATGGTAAGAACTTTGTTGATTTTGATGACTTAATTTTGTTTGTTTGCCTGGTTCTTTTAATTGCTTATAATTCTTGTATTCATTTAGAACTCTTACGTAATTTCGTACTCTCTACTCTGAACATTATCGGACATAGTTGGTTAGCAAAAGGACAATGCAAGACAATTACTAACTCAATTCTCGAGCACTTGGTGAACTCAAGCCACACAGCTCCACCAGAGTCATCTTTCAAGGTCATCTACAAGGTGAGGCCAAATGGTACAAAGGGTGTCAGGTTTCGGCTTTTGTGTATGGTGGAGGCGTTGGCGATTCGTTAATACAACCCCGAAATCTGTATACAGAAAAAGTTTGTCCACTCTCTTATTCTACTTTGGTCTTAACCTATTCACTAGTCGTTCTCTGTAAAAAATATTTTTCTTTTTTAATTTTACTTTTAGTTTGCCATCGCTTTAAGACAACCACCTACTTCAATCTGGACGTCCGGAGAGTATCCCCCAGCTGCAGCGCAATCTATGCAATTTTGTGTGTAGCATCTTTTGGTGCCTACAATGCACCAAATTTGTGTCTCAATAACAGATAATCAATTTAACTTGAAAAAACAGAACATCATTGTTTTTCTAGGCTAAAAATATCAACGGAAAATACACTATTTAGAACAGACAGTGTGCAATAATGGCTGCCTACCTGGTATTTATCAGCTACCATGTGTCTTAAACGTTGATAATAAACTACACCAATATAAATTTGTGCTTCTAATTGACGTCCAGTTGATCCAGACATCATTGTCTCTGTACCCCAATGATTGAAGCCACAATCAGTTAGTATACGACAATAATCTTCATAAGGTGGTGAATCTTCTGACCATTGGAATGGAGTTGCATCAACTCGTGTACCTGAAGGAAAAATAACAGACAATTAGATGATTTTCAAAAGAATGGATACTGAAGAAAGAATACTCTTTTCGATAACCCCTTCATCATCAGGCTCTACAGTTATATGTACATTATAGTGAATGAGTGTTATGAACAACTTTAATGTTGTTTCAATAACAACGAATCAATAATATCGATGGATTACATCTCAATAGCATCAACATAAAATAAGCTGAATATCAGAAAAATTAGGAAAGATAATATTACAAATTCATGAATTTATGGTCTCTACTGAAGGGCAGTAGTAGTAGTTGGACTTGTTTTTTGTTTTTTTTTTGGACACAGAGCACTGGTTGTTTGAGGCGAATTGCAATAGCCTCTGCTGTTTGGAGCATGCGGTGCTTCGATGATTTTGGCAATTTATTAGGCACCCGGTATATTATAGAGAAGGATTCTTCTACGCTGGCTTTGTGACCGGTTTGCACCAGATGGTCCAATATCAAACTGTTAATGGTTTTCACAACACCTTTACTTAGCCATAGTGGGAGATGTTCTCGAGCACAAAAAATCAAGTTTCTACAGCAACGGCCTAAAGCAATTCGCTCCACAAGCGCAGTGGAATTGGTAAATACAATTGGAAGTGGCTAGCTAGTCTAGGTACTTCATCTTCCAGTCGAGGAATCATCATCGGTCGTGTGGTTCGTCAGCCTTAAAAGTTCTTTGAACTGCTTTCCTTAATTTCCTCGTTATTATCTTACTTGGTCTATCCCCCTTGAATTGCAGTCGTATATAAAGAGGCTTCTTGTTTACAGATAGTGAGTATTCCTTTTCCGCTTTCTTTGTCTGTTTATTGATAAATTTTTCGGGATAGCTATTTCCGATCAAAGTATATTATACAATGCTTAGTTCGTCTTCAAATACTTCTTCTGAGCATATAGCTCTAACTCTGTGGCTGAGGGTCTTTACTAAATTTTTTTTACTGGAGAGCAACGAAGCTGTGAAAATGTGTTTATTGTCCTGTCTAAGTACTTTTTCAATGTAAATTTCTTTTTATGCTACCATCTGGCTTTCTTGTAAGAAGGAAGGCAATTCTCTTCGCACGCGAATTTCATGGCCGAATGAACTTCATTGAATTCAGTAATTATTTTACTCCTACCCGAATCATTATCATAAAGAATGAAGGTATCATCCATATACCGGCAATAAAATGAGAGCTTACTGATAAGGTTGTTCAAAAGTCCATTTTCTAGCTTACTTAGAAAGAAATTAGGTAAAATGGGACCCAATGGAGAGCCCATGGCCACCCCGTCCACTTGTCTGTAAAGTGTGCCGTCAAATTTGAAGTTTACATTCATTGTGCATCTTAATATCAATTCTTTTAGGATTTCAGTACGGATGCCAATGTTTATCAAGTGGTTACCCACTTGTTCATATATGTAGTTAACTGTTTCTACTAGAAATACATTTGTGAATAAAGATGTTATGTCCAGAGATATCATGATTTTGTCCTTGATATTAATATCTTTTATTTTGTCTACGAATTCAAATATATCTTTGACGCTCTGTTTCACTATCTTCTAGTGCAAAGGCTATAGCATGGTAGGGCGAATTTCGCATATCAAGTATTGGTCTTAACGGTACCCCTGGTTTATGCACTTAAGGCAGGCCATACAATCTTGGCGTATATGTGCCCGTTGGTCTGATTTCTTCATATAAACTTTCAGAAAATATCTTATCCTCCCTTAGTTCCTTCAAACGTCTGGTTAATTAATTCATTCTCCTTTTTGTTATTGAGATCTTTCTTCTTCTGAAGTTTTTGAAACTTCTGTGTGTCCTTCAATATATCATTCATCTTTTTAATATAGTCACTTTTATCAAGGAGGACTAATCCTGATCCTTTATCCGGCTTTGCGATTATCAGTTTTTTATTTCTTCTCTGTGCTCCTTTGTCAAGAAAAGTTTACTGTCGCATTTGAGGTTTTTGTACTCATAACAAAATCTTTTTGTGGAAAACAGACCTTTATTGACACATCCCCATTCTACTCAGTTCTATGTAGTATGACTAGCATTGCAATGAATTATTTATTGTGACTTAATGACGCAATGCATTTAAACAATTGGAATTAATCCAGAATCCCTACAAATTGTATAACCTGAATACCAATCGCCAGTTCACCGATGGCTACTGGATGGATTTCGTAAAGTTGCAGTCGGAAGTCGTGACAATTGGTTTCCACTACGTCAGGGTGGGATGGATGTTTATCGAAGAGACATTGGTGAGGGCACCATTATAGCACGAGTTGAAAAAATCAGAATTCACAGGCCACTGAATTCTAGCCCAAGTGGTTAAATGTTCAACAAGAGAGTGGTTTTGTAACTTGGAGGTCCTGGAGTTTGATCCCCACGTCGAGTGGTGGTGGGTGCGCACTTGCAAAGGATTCTCAAAGTAGGACGACACATCCAATCCAGTACCCTTTTGGTTCTCAATGATCTCTCTAACTGATGCTGGTTCATGAAAAAAATTTGACAATTGAAATTAATTCAAAATCCTCACAAATTCTATAATCTATCTGTATATAAACGACATGCAATGAGCTGGCTAGCGAACACAACTGATCGGTTTATTATTACTTATGTAATGCCTTTGTGTTTCCAGCGGCCTGAATCTTTAGCTTGGGAGTTTTAGTAGCGGTGACTTTGTCGTTTACTGGGTGAGGTTGCTAGCCTCACAGTAGCTCAACCTTCTCGCTTTACCAGGCTTACTATGCACTAAGCGAAGCATAGGAGTGTGTTGGCCCAAGAATCGAACCCAAATCTCGTGCGTGGTTGGCGAACACTTGACCACTGAACCACCGAAGCATACGAATGATTCATGTGAATGGTATACAACTACTTATCTCACTCAATCAATCAGTAGTATATATAGTTTCATGCAGAAAATGAAAGTTTCGCAAACAAAACCACCCAACTTGAGGAACACATCCACTCCGATATTAATAACAATTATATACTTGTTGCTTCTTGTTCTGAATTCAGCATAGAAAAATTTCAAAATAAATCATACCATAACATTAGCAGTGATAAACGAATAATCAATAATTTAAAAAAAACACCCTGCAATTAATCACCCACCTGTAAGTGCAGCCGACTTGCCAGCTAAAAATTCAATCATCATTCCCATTGTCATACGTGTTGGAAAACCGTGTGGATTAAAGATTAAATCAGGAATAAGACCATTTGTAGTTGACCAAGGCATTTCTTCACATTGAATTAACAAACTGTTAATGCCTTTTTGACCATGACGACTACTATACTTATCCCCGATATCTGGTGGTCTGGGCAAACGAAGTGTTATTGTAGCCTAAAGTGAGTGGAAAAAAAGGAAGGGAAGTAAAGATTGACAGTTAGGCAATAACAACATGAACCAATAGAGAACTAATGAAAAGGAAAAGAGAGGGATGAAGAACGATACCTGTTTTGTTTTTATTTCGGAAAACCCTCTAGTGAGAAGTCGTGACCAGTGAGGCCAAAACCAGTCAAGTGTGAGGATGGATTTCCCACCGATGACATTGGTTGGTGGTTGCGCTAAATCACGAATTCGTAGAAGTTAGAATTCATGGGCGCCATTGAATTGGGTCGCAATGGCCTACCTTGTAACCGGAAGGTCCTAGATTCGGACCCGACTGTGGTGGGTGCGTACTGCCGATGATTCCCAAACTAGGGAGGAAGAAACAGCTGTCCAGTACTCCCTGGTTTACAATAGTTCTCTAACTGATATCAATCCGTGGTCACACTCGTAAAAACAAATACAAATTACACCACAGTCACCTAGAGTGATCAATTCGAAGATCACTTTTTGCGAATTTATTCTTGTCAAGCCTCGAAAGCTGGTATTTTACAACAGCATATACAATAAATAGAATTATACCTAAGATATGTTGAAGATATTTTTATTATTGTAAGTGTAGAATTTGGGCACTGTGGTAGAATATAATTCCATATTAGATAAGTTTATTTTAAATAACGAAGAAAATAATGTGGAATTCAAAACCTCTGTAATACTGCTGTATAAAGAAGGAACGTCAGAGGCCTTATGCAGGATTCTCAATGAGGCTAGAATTAGGGTAGCACATAAACTTTGTCGGTTTATGGAACCAATATGTACAATTAAGATAAATAATAAAATTTACCAGATACAATGTAATGACTGTTAGTGACATCAGTTACGTAGATCAAACTAGAAGATCGGGGTATATTAGACTGACTGACTGGTTTCAATGTAGAACTTTGCACCGATGTGCACCAGTTCGAGTTGCCACACTCCCTCCATGTAGCACAGAAAGCAAGAGAAGAAAATAAAGAGGGATTCAAAATAGAGATATGAGACAAAAAGAATAGTAATATCGAAGAACAATATAGTTTCATTGGGTATTATAAGTCACAAGGAGTGGATGCATCTGCGCCAGCCATTGAGAACGAAGATTCCGAGCCATATCACTAATTGTCTCCAGCCACTGGTGTTTACCATCCCGAGTACCCCAACAAGTTAGGTAGTCGACATCTCCCAACGTGACTGGCTTAAACTAATTGTTATGGATTCCATTGATTGATTGATGAAGCCATGTTTTGGTTTGACCACCACTAGCAGCTCTTTTCTAAATTGATCAATCCATCCTATGTCAGTCAGCTGACATTGTCCGTTGGTCGAGGAAGGCGATGGCTAGGCATACGTCTTAGGTGTCTCCATCGATGTAGCTTTACGGCCTCGTCTATTGATTTCCCCTTCTCACCTAACTAGTCTTTTCATGTCAATGGGTTCAGTTAGACTATTGGAACATGAAAATTTAGCTAGATGTAGAACCATTATAGAGCCTGTTAAGTTAAACAACTTAGGAGAGAATGGGAATATATACATAACAGTATGGAACCGTGTGACTAAACTGATATTGATAATGAGCAATAATTCATGCTCGAAACCTTGTCATCCAGTTGTTCATACTGCACCATCACTGTGTGATATTTAAAACAATCTTATCTAATATGGGATATTTTTATTGTCGGTGAAAGGAAATGAAAAGCTAAAGACCTATTGACAAAATTCCACTCATGCCATCTGAATCTTAACTTTACAACAGAACACGAGGAAAATGATCCCTTCAAATTTCTAGATGTTTATTTAGTGAAAAGGACTGATGGTATAGTGGAAAGATCTACATTTAGAAAGTCTTCATGGACTAACCGGACAGTACATACATTTTAAGAGTTTTGTTCCAATCCAATATAAAAAGAACTTAGTCAGAACACTGTTCAATAGAGCACGGAAAATTTGTTCTGACAGTGCAACTGAACATGAAGTAAAGACTCTCAAGGATATTTGTATCTAAGAATGGATATCCTGAGCAGTTCATCAGTAAATACTCTAAAGAAATGAGCTCCAGTAATGCTATCTAAACAGTTCCCATTTATAGGAAATGACGTACAAGAAGTATTCAGACAAAGACTCGATAAATCTACCAAGAGAACTTATTATGCTGCAAAACTCGTATTCCTTAACACCGCCAAGCAGATGCTTCAACAATCTGGGAAAGACCAGTCGCCAATCCTCGACACTTCAAACTGCGTATATCAATTTGAGTGTGTTTGTGGAAGCAAATACATAGGTCGTACAGAAAGGCGATTGTCTACTCCATATGGCATTTGTCAAAGGTGGTTGTAAACAGCTGAAGTGAAAGTTCGTCTTTTGGACCGCAGACATGATACTGTCACTGTCAAATTCATTCACTGTTCTCATCAGTAGACAAACAAAACAGGAAGATGCTAGCAATTGCGGAGGCTTGTGCAATTAGAGTTTATAAACTACGCCTGTGTGTACAAAAGGAAATGGTGGCAATATGTTTTATATATTAACTGTCATTATTATTACTAGTACTTTTATTCTATCTTTCATTACCACTATTTCTAATTCATTTGAAACTGTCTTTTATTATTACCATTATTAGCGTTACTATTATAATCATTTTTATTTAGTTCTAAATTCTTGATATATTCAAGTTCTTTCAATCACTGATGACTAACTAATTGTTTACTTAAGTGATGCAATTGAACTATGTAATTTTATATTCCTGTATGTAGAGAGTAGTTCAACCGATATTTGATGAATTCATTGAATCGTGGATAAAATTTTATTTTCATAAAGCCACACAGCGTTGTTCTACAGTAATATTAACTGATGACCAACATTCGAGCACAAATTATTACTGCTCATAATCAAAACAAGTCACTCACTCACACAACTTTTTACTTCATTTATATACATGAGTGAAATTGGTTACAGGATTTTCATCATGAGCTGACATTAGTTAGAGAACCATTGGAAAACCTGGGAGTACTGGACAGCTGTTTCGTCCTAGTTTGGGGCTCTTCATCAGTACGCCCCCACCGGGATTCGAACCCAGGACCTTCTGGTTACAAGGCGAGCTCGTATACCATTAAGCCACTGGGACCTGGTCCATCGCCCATGAATTCTAACTTCTGCCAATTCACGACATAGCGCGACCCCTAGCCAATGTCTTCGGCGAGTATTTGTCCTCACACTCGACCAATGGTTCTCTAACTAATGTCACATCATGATGAAAATGCTGTAACCAATAAAATCCCTACAAACCAACACTTGAATATCAGTGAAATTGATGAGACATTTGAGTAAAATCAATATGGGAAAATATACATTCAGAAATAATAATATGAGTGTTATCAATCAAATACAATCAGATGGGAAATAAGACGAGTGTTTTTATAGTCAAAATAAATAAGTAACTTGTTAGAATGTTATGATGTATGTGAATTGAATTGAAATAGAATACATTGAAGATTATTTATTATCCTCCTCTGATTTGACTGACTGGTGGTAATAATATCTTCCATATCTCTGGTATTTGCACTGAGTCATTTCTGTTGCATGTGTTGGGTGTAGATTATTCGATGAACCAGGATTCAGTAATCAATCTCTCTTTCCCTCCACCTACTTATATTACTTCTTAGAATTTTAACCCTCTCCCACCCAATTGTGTAGTTGTGTGTTAATGTATGCAGTGCAATTGCTGAGCTTTTTTCTAAATTACTTATCTTCTCGGGGTCAACCATTCTAACCTTAGCTAAATTCTTATGTTCTGATAATCTCACTACTCCTGATCTACTAGTTTGACCTGTGTAGTTGACCTCACAGTCATTGCAAGGTATTTGATTGATAACACTAATATTATTTCCTAATGTATATTATCTTATATTGGTTTTATTCAAGTGCCTAATCATCAATTTCACTCATGTTTATAAATGAAGCACGCAAGTTGTGTGAGTGACTTGATATGATTATGAGCAGTAATAATTTGTGCTCGAAAGGTGGTCATCAGTTAATATTACTGTATAACTACAACACTGTGTGATTTATCAAAATAAAATCTAATCTATCTATAATGGAGTTGTACTCTACCACCACAGTGCCCAATTTTCATACTTATATCATTGAATCCTGTTTTATTAACACCTTTTTGTTGCTTGTTTTAAATTTGAAGACAGACTATCTGGAGATCTCATCGGAATTGGAAAAAAAACATAGTTTCACTGAACTTTAACCTAATCGCTTAGAAACTAATATGCTCTTTGTGAAACCAGACAGTTGTCTGCGTCAAGAACTACTCTAGAAAATCAATGAAGTTTTTTTTAACAAGCTAAACAAGAAATGACAGTAAACGAATGAATCTACACAACAACAACATTGAAAAAAATCAATTGACCTACAGAACTCCATGATCCATTGAGGGTTATTGAATCCACATAGGCGATTTGTTCACCGCCTTCATATTTTACCAAAGTAGTTTTTTGCGTTTCACTATGCGTATAGGCATACAACCAACTGACACCAGGCTCTAAACGACTACCAATCGGTGGGAAACCGTCTATATCAAGGCCTTTATTGGCGACATCACCAGCAAAACCTGTGATAAGCAATAAAAAAAATCAACTCTCATATATTCAAGTGTCGATTTACACGAATGAGCCTTTACACGGCCATTCACTTCTGTAAAGTCAAAGTTTTTTTTAAAAAAAAAGTTAGATCACATCAGTTAGAAAACCACTGAAAACGTTCCAGTCTCGAACTACACCAGTGCTCACGCATAACCTCACACTGCGAATCAAACTCAGGACTTCCAGGTTACGAGGCGAGTTCGTGACAATCAACCATTGGTTGGACACATCATTCAACAATTTGAAAATTCCCATTCAGTCATAGAAAAGAAAAGGCGTTCAGCAAAGAGTTACTCTTTTCGGCGATATCATTCTCAAGCTGCACAAACCGCAAATTTATAGTAATTTTTCTTGGCAACAAAAGGAATATTTCCGAAGATGTGTTAATGCAATTGTTAATTTTTGACAACAAATTACGTAATTTAGAAGGCGTTAATCGGTTAGAAACTAAAATAAAGTTACAAAAGTAGGTTGGGTGGCGTAATCTAATTGATAGGGTTCAATGAAAAATGAATGAGAGTCAAGTTAATAAGCTGAGTAGAATTCACTTAAAAATAAACGAAAATGGAGTTAGCAACAGTCGTCATGAGGGTAGAGATTTAATAGAGTGTGGGGGTAGAAAATAATGCAATTAAGAAACAGACAAACAAAGAAGAAAGAGGTAAGACAAAATTACGAATTTGTGTTAAGATAGATTAGGACCATTGTAGATTTAGTGACTGAACAAGCTTCTTTTGTATGCTGAGTTCAGGTTTCAATGTGTGAATTACCATTGCTTCTGCAATTTGAAGAAGTTTAATTCGTACTCTTTTGGCAAGGTTCCCACGTATTGTGTAGATAACTGAGAAGTTGTTTTGTGGGTTTGCTTGGTGTCCGGATTCGATCAAGTGTTCTAGGATAGAGCTGTGGCGGGGGGATCTTCTTTCTCCTTTATAAAACCATGAAGGTAAGTGTTCGCTGATTCGTTTGGATAGGAAACGCTGGGTACGGCCGACATACCTAGCTCCACATGAGCAGGTGAATTGGTAGATGCACATAGACGAGGCCCCAGTGGAAGCTTATCCTCACGTTCGAACGTAACATCAAGAAAGAATCCGCCCCTAGACAAATTACAGTGCCAAAGAAGAAACTGTTTATGAGTCTGGCATTCAAAGGTGACACCATTTCGGAATTGATTAAAAATCGTTTATCTAAATGTATTAAACGCACTTTTCCTGCAGCTGACTTGCAACTAGTTTTTACCAGCCGAAATATGATTAGACAATGCGTCAAGGATAGATTACCGCTTTTGTCCACATCTATGTGTATTTACTCTTTTACCTGCTCTTGTGGAGCTGTTTATATTGGACGTTGTAAGCGTAATCTCCGAAAACGTGTAGCTGAACACTATCCAGTCTGGTTAATGAAAGGCGAACGTAGAACTGCGAAGTCGTCTATCTGTGATCACCTGTTAGAGTCAGGTCATTTAGCCCCACGTGATTCATCTTTCAAAGTTATCTACATGGCAAAATCGAATCGCTCCAAAAGTTTACGTTTTCTTCACTTATGCATAGCCGAAGCTTTAGCTATACATGAACAGAAACCTAAATTATGTGTTCAAAAACGTTTTGTCAAACCCCTTTCTTTACCTTGGTCATAGTAATGTTCTTTCTAGTTTTTACTTTATTTTATTTTACCACTTGAATTCTTTCCACTTCACTTCACATCTTCATTCTTATCGTAATCGTACTCCTAATTTTTTAAAATTTTTAGACAACACTTGACATTTTTAAAACATTTTTGATTTCAATTCACTTATAAAACAATCTTTAATAATTTTGTAATTTATCCACTTCAACTCTACCCCTTATAACATTTTAATTATCGTTATTCTTATCACATATATATATGTATATTGACTGAGCAATTATTTAGTGCCACTTAATAACCTTTTCTGTAATATAAATACGACTGTACAGCTTGAAAATGAAGTCGTTGAAAAGAAATTTCTTCGCTGAACAAAAAATGTGTTTTTACTTATGAATTACACTATTGACAATCAAAAGAAAATAAACAGACTATACAGCAGTATATACTTGGAAAACACGTTTTTTCCCTTCACGTTCCCCAGTGGAACATAGGGCTTCAAGCTAGTGCTTTGCAGTTTCTGTAGCAGTGTGTTTAACTTTACGGGATGGAGTTGCTAGCCTCATGCCCAACCTTTCCCCTCTTCACCAGCATTATTTCTGGCTTAGCGAGGTAAAGGAGTGCGTCGGTGGCCGGGGATCGAACCCCGGACCATGTGCATGGTCGGAGAGCGTGAAAAACACGTAACTTACCAAAATAGTGTTCAGCGATTGATGATTTCTTCTTTTGAAAAGGATTACTTGAAGATGTTGACTTGGTAAGTGTTGAAAGGTCAATTACTTCTGATTTATATATACATGCACCAGCTAATCCACGATCATATGATGCTTTATTAATCACCATAGCATCTTCCATATCATAACCCTATTTCAAAAATATCAAATATACAATGTAGAGAAATATGCAATAATTAATTATATATATATATTTGCCTACGAGTGAGTAAATTCGAATTTAACCCCCAATAAAAAGAAAGTCGCAGGGTGAGGGAGCTTAGGGCACATAAAGTCTTAAGGAAATGAAGTAACTTTTTTGCAACTTCACAAATAAATTATTGTATTCCCATGACTGGTTGCTTACATGCACAGAAATAATCACAGTATCTACAGTATTTGTTAATTCCTTTCCTATTTCCCTTTTATGTCCTTCCTTCTTTTGTGTTAAAATTTATACTACTTATTTCTGGTAAGTAGTGTAACTTATATTTGTTAATTCTTAACCATGTATTTATTTGCTGTTGAAGTTTATCTCACTCGATGCATAAATGATCTATTAGATGCATAATAATTTTCTTATAATCGAACATTATTCGTATATGCGTTATTCATGTACCCTTTACGTTTGAGCATTGTTTATCCGTATTACTGGCATTCGCGCGCTGTTTGAATAACACGTGGATCACCTTTGACTCAGCTCTGATGTTTTTACTTATTGACGCACGTTGACTGTTTTTTGACGGCATTCAGGCACAAACACTTCACGATTGAGGTTTGTATATTATATTTCACATTTAATGTTTAATATAGTACCATATTTTAGACCAATCCTGGGTTTTCGGATTTTACGCATCACTATACGTGTGGTTTTAATAATCGTTCCGAATTTCTCATTATTCCCTCGGGTTCCGAGCGGAACATACAGCTTCAGTAGAGCATCTCTATTTCACCGTATTCTCTGCAATCCTTTCTAGTTTGGCTTCACCACTAACCCATAAGCGTTCATTCATTCCTAACACAATCACCTGTGTGTCAGCTTTGGACGCCCAACTCGTCATTCCACATTCGGGTTACACCCGAAAGAGTGACGTGTGATTCCTCTCAAAGGTGTCCTCAGTGTATGTTTATACCATCTACTATACCTTCTGCCTGCCTGTTATCTGATCTTCAGTATGGAGCGAAGGCAGCTGTTGATGGAACATCTTTAGGAACCTGTTTGAAATATTGTTGATGACGCCCCAAGTCGTCTCTGAACTATACAGAAGCACAGATTTCCTTGATATAAGTGTTGGAAATCCGAATTTTGATCTTCACGTTGAGTGCAGCAGATTTGCAAACGGATTTCAGAGCAAGGAAGATCTAAATTGCTTTTCCAATCCTAGTAGGGAGGGCGGGGCTTAGACATTCACACCTGTGCCATCTGCAATAGTTGAAATGATGTATTTTAGGTAAGTGAAAGACGCGACTTCCCTTAGATTTCGCCCGATGGTGGTGATCAATGCTTGCTGTTGATGGTTATGTATCTTAATAACTTGCAATTTTACTGTTAATATTTCCATTCCCAGGTAACTAGCATTATTCAACATTGCAAAAAAAATCCAGCTTACATCACTGAGATATTCAGAGATGAATGGAGATATGAATGACTACAGTGTACCTCAAGTCTTTATCAACCTCATTCAACAGGGCTGTTTGACAATGCCACATGTCAGTCAGGTGATCCACACCGGAAAACTCATCAGAGAGGCGTTCGAAGTGAATACAGGAGTAAGACAAAGCTGTTTGCCTATTACCACCGATGATATTCTTAATTGTGGTGGACTGGATTATGTGTCAGACTGTGCGTTGGGTGCGAGGAGGCAGGAATACGCTGGACCACCGATAAGAAGACTCTAGAAGATCTGGATTTCGCAGATGATATATGTCTTATGTCACACAAACTCGAAGACTTACAGGCGAAAACTAACAAACTGGCAGAAGATGCTGGTAGCGAAGACAGGACTGCAGGTGAACATAGAGAAGGCGGAGGTGATGAAGATAACCAACGAACCGCAACAACAACAACCAGCACCAATCATCATCAACGGGAGAGATTTAACAGAGGTTGCCTCCTTCACTTATCTAGGAAGTATCATTTCAACCACAAGCTAGTTGGAACGAATGAAAATGTCAAAGCCAGACAGAACCAGTAAGGCAAGATACGCCTTCATCAACCTGAAACCAGTTTGGAAATCTTATACACTCAGGATAAAGAACAAGATTCGGATTCTGCTCAACACCAATGTCAAGAAGGTCCTTCGATAGTAGTCAGAAACTTGGCTAGCGTGTCACGAAAAGGATTTCCAACAAGTTACAGACTTTCGTCAGAAGCTGCATTCGCTGGCTCCATACTGAAGAACAAATGCCTAGCTGGCCCAAAAGAATTAGCAACAAGGAACTCTGGCTAGGAACAAACCAAACAAGAGCCCATTGCTCAACAATTGTAGGAAAATGGAGACGGATAGGGCATACGCTGAAGAGGCCATTGAATGACATCGCACACCGGGTCATCGCTCGAGTGGGATCCTAGTGGGAAGCGACGGGTAGGTCATCAACGCGAGGGTGACATGCAGGAGGTCGTGTGGCGAAGAGAAGACCCAGCTGAAGAAGATGGAGGAAAACAGAAGAAAGTGGCGATGTGTTGTTGAAGCCCTATGTTCCACTTGGTACCCAAGGGAATTACAAAATAATAGAACAGAATAATGGAGAGTAACCCAATGAGGGAGACAAACCTACGATTCTAAATTTGAAAATGATAGACTGCATCGAATCTTCCTCTTTTACAACACATACTGACACAACAATAATAATAATACTGAATTTTGACATAAATAACAATGCACACACACATTTGAGTACTAATCGGCAAACTTCACAACGGATAACTGTCTAAAATTGGCAAATATATGAAAAATGCTCTAATTTCATAATTTATCGATTAAAAGTGACGAGCTTCACAACTGACAGGACATGAGTTAAGATTCAATGGAATGTCTACGCATCATTAATCAGAGTGACTGTGGTTTTCCAGTGGTTCTGTAATTGATGTCACCTCATGATGAAATCCCCCATCCAATCAAACAAACAAGATCCCTACAAAGCCAATACTTGGAATTAATCTGACGTCCACTAGCGACTGGCTCTATTCAGGCAGTGACCTGGGATTGTAGTGGGAAGCCATGACCAGTAGGGTACAGCAGGTTGAAGATGAGGCAGTAACTCATCGAAGCAGAAGACACTGCGAGGTGCGCTATGTCATACGTGAATTGGCAGAAGTTAGAATTCATGGCCTGGCTGGCCATTGGATCGGTTCCCTGTCAAAAGGTTGACAACGATTGAAAAGACAATTAGTGGTTGGGTTGTTATGATTGTTGGTATTTATCCTTTATATTGAAACCAGTATTGTTCTGCTACTACCAGACGGAAATATGCTGACGACCTGACAGTATCTTTGCCTGTCAAATGTCAAAGTGACTGCTCTAAACTCAATGGCTTTCTGTCAGAAATCAGCCAGTGGTCCAAGGAAAACGGTCTTACCCTAAACCCCTCCAAATGCCAAACAGTCAACTTCACCTTTAGGCATAAATCTGACCTAAACAAACTGGTTAGCTCTCACGAGGTATGCAACATAGATGGCACTGAAATAGAAACCAAGTCGGAAATCAAATACCTAGGCGTCATTCTATCTGCTGATCTCTCCTGGTCGTCTCATATCTTGACGATATCTAAGAAAATATTTCTTCTCACCTTCTACATCAAGAAGTTAAAAAATTCTGGTATAACCCAACCCTTACTCCTACAATTAGTTAACTCCCGCATTCTGCCTATTATTCTCTATTGTTCTCCCTTAGTTTTTCCCGGGCTACTGAAGAAAGACTATAACATATTATGCAGTATGTTAAAGGTTTTCAGCAGGGTAAGCAAAGTGCGACTTAACCAGCTTGTTAATATTCTTGTTGACAGGCACATGGACTCATGTGAAAAATGGGCCAAATCCATTTTATCTAACTCACATCACCCTCTTCACTCACAACTCTCCCCTTGCATCTCATCAGGCAAAGCCAGAAGCCTATATAGAAAACTATATGCTCGCACCAGCAAGTACAAAAACTCAACCATACCCTACTTAGCTCGTGTTCTGTGCGATAAAGAAAGCACTAGGCGTGACACCTATAATTCATTAAATAGTCAGTAGTACAACTGGACCTTGTCTTTCCAGCTCATATCATTTATAGGTACAACATTTTCTTTCTTTCTTTTCCTTTTCTCTCTTTCTCTCACTTTTTTTTCGTTATGTGCTGCTTTGTTTCTTTCTCTCGCTTACGCCAGTAAATATGACAGCACCTACTTTTCTAACACCTTCAAACACTGTTCAGCTTTGTATTTGCTACCGACATCCCAATATGTTGTTGTCATAATGAACTGAGATTACATTAATCTATGTAGAATTCTTTTTATTGATAATGTACTAACTGGATGCAATACTGTAGTAAAAATGCTGTGAATACCACTCCGTATCATGAGTACTGTTTTGGAATAAAGCAAATTATTATTATTATTATATAGCTAAGCTGCTTGACAACAACATACAATTTAACCGGGGGGGAATGTTAAAACTGCCGGTGAATTTAGACTGTCAATTTCATTGAGAAAAAAAAAAGAACAGTCACTTACAGTGTAGGACATCACAGCGACTATGGCATTAAATCCCAGTGGATAATGATCCACATCATATTTCACATACATTTTTGTTCGAACAAGAGGACTTTGCGGTGTGAACAGACGATAGGCTTTCGCGTCTGATCGACTACGCCAAGTATAACTAGAATGACCCATTGTCTGTTTTGCCATTTGACATTGATACATATTACGAGGAGACTAGACGAAACAAAATAAAGTAATTAAGAATACACCACATGACATGAATACATTTCGAATATATATATATACAGACAAAAACTGATAATAGTGAATACAATCATGGGTTCTGTGAGAAATTCAATAATTTCAAGGTAGCTTTCACCAAGGATTCAGTTACATACTATGAAGCACGTTAAATGAGAGTAAATTCACACTGTAACTAGAAAAGACAAGGGCCAGGCAACCGATCGTTTATTTAGGAAATCAACAGATATTTATAGATTTTCATGTACATTATTATAGATTATTGTAAGTGAACAAACACAGTCTTCTGATTGGTGGTTTCTCGCTGAACGTTAATCTTTCATCTCTTTGTGGCCGTTTATTGAAGTTCAGATTATCTATCTGCAAATTGTATCCGCCCACACAAAGTCTGCTGTGGTTGGTTGTTGAATCAGTCTTTGTTCTTATTTTTCTCACGACCAATATTGGGGACGTGAACATTGACGTAAATTACTGTCTACCACTTTTGGCTAGCAGCCAGCTCTCACCACAGAACAACCAACGCACACCGGATCAATGTATTGATACTGGCCGAATAACAATTGTATACTTGCCGTACAAACTAACTAGTAGTACTTAGCTTACCCTCTCCTCTCGAACTTTTTAGAGGAACAAATGTGAGCCATTGGTTCAATGGTAGAATGCTTTCCCAGTACGCTCGTGGTCCGGCGGGATTCGATTCTTGCCCGACGCACTCTTAAGAAGCCTCACTTAACCGGTAGTAAGTCCGGTGAAGAGGGAAGATTGGATGCGAGGCTAGCAAGTCAAGGCCATAAAAAGAACATCACTGCTAGTCAAACTGAAAGTCAAACTCAAGCTTGAAGCCCTTGGGACCACTTGGGACGTAAAGGAATGTGAAGAGAGAAACAAATAAATCAATTCAAATCAAGTGAAGAAATCCCATAATTTTTCTTCTGACTGAACTCTAAGAAATTAAGCAATATGCGCAGACTTTCGCAGTAAACTTTAATATCAATATATATCAAATACAAGGTGCTTATATACACTTCTGTGTCATAATAAAATCACGGAAATTCGTTGTATTGTATAACTTGTACTTAAAGCATAATTACCACTATGTAGTGCCTATCTATGAGGTGCTGCCTCACACCTCGCACTGATCAAGGAACTCTACTCGAACTCATGCAGCCAGCCAGGTGAGAGCTTACGGCGAGTTGTCATCTGAAGTGGTGACAACTAGTGGTGTCCATCAGGGATGCCCACTATCCCCATTTCTATTCAATTTCATCATAGATGTACTAATGGAATTAACCTAACCGCTGACTTCAGTGACTCAGGGATTGACTTGTTACACCAGGGAATAATCTCGTCGACTTAGAATATGCAGATGATATAGTCCTTTCCTAGATGAAGACGCTGACAAAATGCAGAGTCTTCTGAACACCTTGAGCTGCAATCTACGAATGTTTGGCATGCGATTCGCTCCCGCCAAATGTAAGATGATGTTACAGGACTGGACTACACTGACTCCTAGTTTAGAAATAGGGAGTGAAGTGGTAGAGCACGTTGACCGCTTCACTTATTTGGGAAGTTGCATCAGCCAACGCCAACAGGTTGATCTCTGACGAAATCTCAGCACGGATACAGAAGGCTAGTTTCGCATATGCCAGTTTACGCCGTCTCTGGCTTAGTAGACGTGATATCCGACTATCGACCAAAGGGCGTGTGTACTGCTCAGCAGTCCGCTCCGTCCTCCTTTATGGCTGTGAAACCTGGCCATTGAGAGTGGAAGACATGAAAAGGATAGCTGTCTTTGATCATAGGTGTCTACGTTCTATCTCCCGTGTGAAATGGTATAATAGAGTGAGCAATATTGAGGTAAGGCATCGGTCGAGTGCTAGGTGAGGAGGGGAAATCAATAGACGAGACTGTGAAGTTACATCGACTGAGATGGTTAGGACATGTGTTACGTATGCTCAGGCATTTATCGCCTTCCTCTGTAGGCAATGTTAGCTGACATAGGGTCAGGCTGGAAAAGAGCTAGCGGCGGTCAAACCGAAACATGGCTTCATCAGTCAATGAAATCCACAACAGTTAGTTTAAGCCACGTAGAAAGGTGTAGACTGGCCTACTGGTTGGGGTCCTCGGGACGGTAAAAACCACTGAAGGCTGGAGGTAATTAGTGATATGGCTCGAAATCGTTCTCAATGTCTGGAGCAGATGCATCCACTGCTTGTGACTTATAATACCCAATAAAACTATATTGTTCTTCGTTATTACTATTCCTTTTGTCTCATATCCCTGTTTACTGTCTCTATTTTGCATTTCTTCTACTTTCTTCTCTTGCTTTGTGTGCTACAAGGAGGGAGTGTGGCGACTTGAACTGCTGCACATCTGTGTAAAGTTTTATGTCGAAAACAAACAGACAGACAGCTGCCTCACACATACGTTATTTCCAATAGTTTTTCTAACTGATGTCAATTCGTCACTAAACCTGTAACCAATCAAATCCCTCCAGTAAAACACTTGCAAATCAACCTGATGCTCATTAGCGAGTGAATGGCTCTATATACAGAAAGTAACTTGAAGTCCTAGTGAAAAGTCATGACCAGAGGGGTCGACCAAGTCGGGCAAGAGAACACTTACTCGCCAATGACATTGGCTAATGATTGTGCTATATATATACCGGTGACTGAACGGTCTACAGGCTCCTTTTGTAACCGGAAGGCCCTAACGTTCGGATTCTAGTGTCCGCGTACTACCAAAGAGTCCGAAACTGGGACGAAACAACTGTCCAGTAATCCCAGGTGGTTTTCAATGGTTCTCTAACTGATACCAGCTCGTAATCGATCCTGCAACTACTAATCAAATCCTTGCTAACCAAGACTTGATAATTATTTATGACATACACAATAGAATGTCAATTTGGGGAGAGAAAAAACATGAACTACAACAAAAAAACGCTTACCTACCTGATTAAAATCTGGATAGGGTATTAAACCAGCGACAAAACTGAAAATATTTTCAGGTGCCAATTCAATATGTGATTTATCCGTCGATAAGCGTTCTTTCAATTCTTCCTCTTTCACAGATATATCCAAATACACTTGTTCAAATGTTCCAATCCATTCAACAACGACATCTTTACCGTTTGACTTACTCTTGTTTAAACTTTGTAGATTTCTTACTGGTCTCAATAGTCGTGACCCTCCGGCGAAAAGATATAGACCAGGATATTGTGAAGCCACGTCTGTCGGTGGAACTAATACAATCTCTAGTGTGTGCGGTATATTCTTACAGTCAGGATTAACTTTTGACTGACGTAATTCCAATGCCAACTGTTTAGCTTCGCTTAATGTTGACAACCAACCGATTAGACGACCATCTAGTAGAACTGGTAGAGCGTTTTGTTGTTCAACTATACCAAATAATTGTCTAGATAATTCTATAGGTCGTAGTTTATGCGTGGCTAACCAATTGCCTAAAGAGTCAAGTACAGATTGTTTTGGAGTTTCACAGACAGCCTGTTATGATTAAACAAAGCCAAAAACAAATAAAAATAGAATAAACATTTCAAGAAACTTCACAGTTAAAGAAAGGTATAAGCTAATTGGTGGATGGTGACTAGCAGTGGAATCTAGGATAACGCGCATTTCGTCCTATTCGGGACTCGTCAGCTAGTGGATGTACCTGCATTCCGTAGTGAGTGATGAATGTACCCACCGAGGCTCAAATGGTCTAGTGGATAACGCGCTTTGGCGTTTGAAAAAAAGGGCACTGGGTACGAGCCTTGGTGCGGAATGCAGGTACACTCAAGCTGACGAGTCCCAAATAGTACGAAATGCGCGTTGTCCTGGATTCCACTGCTAGTCACCATCCACCAGACATCGTCGAAGCATCTGCACAAGAAGCCGACATGTCAACCTGACACGGAGCACTTCGGTTCAATCAATCGACGGGAAAATCTAAAATTGAATTGAAGCAAGGTATACTTAAGAAGAATAAAGGCTATCTTACTCTACACAAAGAAAACACAAAAAGGTTACCGTACAAATAAAAGATAGTCTGTCTAGATTTAGGTCTAATTACGTGTTCACAAGATTATAAAAATGATGATTCATACGACATAGTGAGTAAACAGTTGTCTAAGAACTGATATACATACTCCACAAGATCAACTTGAACCTTAATTCATCGGATATGATGGATTTGGTGTTCATTACTCTGAAATCGGTGCCGAGATCTACAGCACACAGTACAACGAACACAATCTGAATTTTTAACATTAGCGCCGAGAAAATCAGCGATTCTGTATGATACGGAAGCTAAGCGCACACGACACCAAAAGCATTCTCTACACACGTGTGGCTTACTGACCTAACTAAGTACTCGGTTACCAATCTCAGGTTCAAATCCCACTCCATCTATTCCACAGCCTGGAAAACTGGGCTCATAGCCTGCAGCATGAAAGATCTGTTCCAGGTACTGAGTTCAAACACACACACACACACCAAGCCGTAGAGTGATATGCTTCAGAATACCAGTGGAACATCACATCGGGACTACATCGACGTTTTAGTTTGCGCCTTTCCCTAAATAGCATTCACTGTCTACTCACAGTCTGCCTAGAACACAATCTATAAAAATCGCAATTAATGCGATTCCACAACCTAACCAACTGATGTACTGCTATTGTAGTTCATGATGACTAGCACTGGAATCGAAGATGCGTACTTCGTCCCATTTATGACTCGTCACCTAGATGAACCTGCACTCCTAGTGTGTAACGATGTTCCCACGTAGCCATGTAAGGGCTTATGGAGAATTGTTATCTGAATTGATAACAACCAGTGGTGTCCGTCAAGGATGTCCACTTCCCACTTTTCTGTTTAACTTCATCATGGATATGCTAATGGGAGTATCCTTAACTGAACTTAACGACTTAAGAATCGACTTGTTACCAGGGAAAGTCTTACGGACTTAGAATATGCAGACGACATAGTCCTGTTAGGGGAGGATGCTGAAAAAATGCAGGGTCTTCTATACACCTTGAGCAGCAGTCTTCGTATGTTTGGCATGCGATTCGCCCCTGTAAAATGTAAGATGCTGCTACAGGACTGGACTACATCAACTCCTAGCTTAGTGATAGGGAGTGAAGTGATAGAACATGTTGACCACTTCACCTATTTGGGAAGTTGTATCAGCAACAATGGATTGATTGGTGACGAAATCACAGCACGGATCCAAAAAGCTCCAGCTGCTTTCGCTAACTTATACACCGTCTCTGGCGTAGGCGTGACATCCGGATATCAACCAAGGGACGTGTATGCTGCTCAGCAGTTCACTCCGTCCTTCTCTATGGCTCTGAAACATGGCCAATACGAGTTGAAGACATGAAAAGGTTGACTGTTTTTGATCATAGATGTCTACGATCTCTTTCTCACGTTAGGTGGTATAATAAGGTAAGTAATGTTGACGTTAGGCGTAGAGTGTTGGTTGGGCAAGGAGGGAAAATCAATCGAAGAGGCTATAAAGTTACATAGATTGAGATGGCTAGGTCACGTGCTGCACATGCCTAACCATCGCCTCCCCCGACGGACGGGCATTACTAGCTGATATAGGTGTTGTGGGTTGGAAAAGAGTAAGTGGTGGCCAAACAAAAGCATGGCATCAATCAATCCATGAAATCCTCGACAGTTAAACTGAGTCAGGTAGGGAGGGAGACGCAGACTTCCGGGTTGGGGCCCGCCCTTGGGACTCTAAGAATCAATGGCTGGAGACACTAGGTGACATGGCTCAAAATCGTTATCAATGGCTAGCGCAGATGTATTCAGTCTCTGTAATCTTTCATATTCCTTTCTACCATTACTCATTCTGTTTCACTCTTATACTTGTCAAAACTCTATTGATTCTCTTCACTCATTTTCTTGTCTACCTTTGTGTGCTATTTGGAATGTGGCAACTCGAAGTGGTGCACTTCGGTGCCAAGTTCTATGTTGAATCCAGTCAGCCAACCACTGAGACTCGAACTCATCGCCCATCGCCTACTTGAGCCACAAGAGCTAGCTACCCTCACACATAAGTTGACTATTTGTTAACCCTGAAGTTAATTCCACTGAATAAAAGGGAATTCATTAAATTTCATGATTAGAAAAATAACAAAATGAAAAGAAGCCTCTTAACGTCGTAGTGTAATTAGAACGGTCATCAATTATCGAGACAGTGAAGGATTTTCTGCAAACACACAAAACAACTTGCTTCATGAATTTGCTTATAAATCTTGTGATTTACGGACGTATAGTACATAGACTTGTATGATTGTGAGACTTACTTTACTTTACTTCGGCTATCTCCTACGGGAGGATGAGCCGGCTTCATGATTCATGAAGTTTCATGGGAATTTGGTACGAGTGATGTCCCCAGAATCGCTCGGCCTTTTGTTCGAGAGTGCAGCTCTAGCCTTTACACAACCAAGTGTCACCTACAAGGAAGTAGGAGTGGAGTATGGAGTCCACTATCCATTGGCAGCCGGTGACCGGAGTTCGGTTCATACGCCTTTTTGAATGGGGCCAGACATCCAGGACATCCAACAAGCCCTTTGTCCATACGTCTGCCGGTGAGCTCCAGTGAGCTTCATACGCCAGTCGTTGGAGGTTTGGAATCAGGGTTTAGCCATCTCCCCTAGACTGTCATCCAATGGACAGTCAACCCGGTGAAGAGCGCCGGGCAACCGCTTTCGCCCTCTCACTTTGGTGAAAAACACCTCCGCCACGTAAAGGCAGTGAGTAGGACTTCCTCAGGAGAGGCTATGTGAGACGCCCGGTCATATGGGAGGTTTTCAAGAGGTGTGCGGAGGGGTGGCCAACCCGCAGCGCAAGGCACCCATCCTGAGGCTCTGGAGAGTGTGTGAGCGACTGTTACTTCACCATGGAAGTTGATTTCTACTATAAATATCTGAAATAGATGGAGCAGAACCTATGGGACAGTTGTTTAAGGTTGGTCTCACACACTGCCTGTTTGAATAAAGAATATATATTTAACAGTTTCCTATATAAACCGATGAGGAATTTAAAGAAATCATTCCTAAGCAATGCAGATCATCCCTTCAGATACTGGACTCCATTTATTGGAGGTTCATATGACCTCAAGTTATAATCGTGTGATCTTGGAGACTACGAAAAGACAACGACGGGTAACACCGTCCTTCCTTCTTCTAATGGGCCCGTTCAGACGGACCGCACACATACGACTATCTACTGGGATCCAGTCAAGAAGTGATTTTTCTGCCCTAACACTCAATGCTATCCCTACACCTCCAAGTCCTCACGAACTAGCTGAGAAGTCTCCTGACACCCTTAAAGTGAATTTTGCAGATTCACCTTGTTGACCGGGTGAGGTTAAGTGAATGACCACACTCGGGTCTTGTATGCGTGTCTCCGAAACACAACATACATCCATGGCTCGAGATGCCACATTTGTTGCTAGTGATGCTTGTTGTCTGATTCGGCAGATGGTTCTGACGTTGAAAGCTCCTATATGAAGTTGGTGACGTGGCTTTAAAAGGCTGTTAGGGGTGTTTCTATGGCTCTCATCATTGTATGTGGGCACAGAGTGAAGTGGAGATGACTCACTAGCCTGAAGAATAGTGCTAACTGTAGTAGAGAAGCAAGATGAGGAAGGTGATTTGAGTAAGGGAGAGTGATGCTCAGGAAGGCTTCTTGTGCTTTTGGAAGTGTGTGGGCGGTTGTTTGATTGATTCTTCGGGTACCTGAAACAGAGAGAATTAGTGTTGCGTGGCAGTAGAGCCCAGGGGACAACTGCTTGAGGCCAGCCGGTCACACACAGCATGTATGAACTGGTTTCTAGGTTTCGTTCCGTATTAGTAAACTTACCGCCGATTACGGACCACCGTAGGGGAGGGGGTAAGTCGGGATGTACAATTGTTGGGGTCGACCTTTTCTAACCCCCTATCTCCAGAGTGGAGAGACAGCATAGCTAGCTGACATGCTGGTCATCTGAGGGAAACACCTCACTGTTGTTACATCCCTATTCCCCAGCAGTATGACTTCGTCCAAAGACCCCAAGCATAGTGTAAAAGAATCTTACACTATGCCGGTAACTGCTTTTAGTCTAATCGCTATCCTAACAATCTTCCTGCCATGGCAGGACCTGCAGGAACATTCGCTCCAGCCAGTATAGCTCACTGAGTCATTGCGATATACAAGCTCGACCACCTCATCAAGGTAGCAGTCAATCCGGTCAGGGGAGATAACACATTACACCAAAAACACTTCCCGAAATTAACAATGCAACACTAATAACCAACCACAAAAGAATTTGACACTTTACCTCTACAGGTTCAGCTAAATGATTCAATAGCCCGCATGGAGCACCATCCGGTGTATGAACAGGACAAAAGAAACCCCATGCTTCTGGTAACAAACGACGAACAGATGTAGTACGCATTTCTGTGAAGTAAGCACCACGATGAACTGCTCGAAATTGGGCAGCAAAACGTAGAAAATTCACATTGTCTGCAGGAACAGTAAGACCAGTTGACTGACCGCTAAGTTGAGCGGCTAGTGTCGACTTACAAGTAGGAGGAAGGTTACCAGTGGATAGTAAATAAACCATTGCTGTAGTAATCTCAGATGCACGAGAATTCAGGGTTTGTTGAAATAAAGCTGAAATATGAATGAAAGAATTTATAAGTGAAACAGGGTTAAGATGATCGATCGACAGAACATTATGTTAAAATATGAATTAATTATACTAAAGTACTGCTAAGTCTGATGTTAATTACGTCTATCTCTGTCTATATGGTAGCCATTTTATCACAAGTTAGTTTAAGAGTTGAATTTGCACCATTATGGATAAGATTTTATTTTGATAAAGTCACACAGTGTTGCTATACAGTAATATTAACTGATGACGTTTCGAGCACAGCCTATTGCTCATAATCATATCAAGTTACTTACTCACACAACTTTTTACTTCATTTATATACATGAGTGAAATTGGTGATTAGACATCTGAATAAACATCAATATAGGAGAGTGTACATTCAGAAATAATAATAATATGAGTGTTATTGATCAATTACAATCAGATGGGAAATAAGACGAGTGTTTTCATAGTCAAAATAAATAAGTAACTTGTTAGAATGTTATGGTGTACGTGAATTGAATTGAAATAGAATACAATTTGAGATTATTTATTATCCTCCTCTGATTTGACTGACTGGTGGTAATAATATCTTCCATATCTCTGGTATTTGCATTGAGTCATTTCTGTTGCATGTGTTGGGTGTTGTAGACTCAATGAACCAGGATTCAGTAATCAATCTGTCTCTCTCTTCACCTACCTATATTACTTCTTAGAATTTTGACTCTATCCCACCCACCCTATTGTGTTGTTGTGTGTTAATACGTGCAGTGCAATCGCTGAACTCTTTTCTAAATTACTTATCTTCTCAGGGTCAACCATTTTGACCTTAGCTAAATTCTTATGTTCCAACAATCTGATTACCCGATCTACAAGTTTGACCCATGTAGTTGACTTAACTCACAGTCATTGCAAGGTATTTTGTAAATTATATTATTTTGTCTAATTGGGTCCACCGGGTGTTTTAGCCTACAGAGCTTGCGTCTGAATGAGTTTGTAGGTTTAAATGCCACTCTAATTCCTGTTTTATTAAAAATCCCACGTATGGTCTCACATTTCCCCTCCCTCCTTGTAAGGTAAAATTACTGTAGATGACTTATATTCTTTTTTATTTATGTCATCATTATTAGTTTCACAATTATTTTTATTTTGCTTTTGACCTTTTCTGATCTTCCTAATGAATTTTTTAGGATAATTATTTAACACCAACACCTCTTTTATCTGTTTTATTTCATCATTTAGATCTTTTCTTGAGCTACTTAGTGCTAATACATCAGTTTGTCAGACACTTAACTAAGCCTGCCTTCACAGACAGATAACGGATGAGATGAATTAAAGTCTAAATATCTATTAGAATGCGTTGGCTTTTTATAAACGCTAGTGTGCAGTTTACCTTCTTCTATTCGTTTTATTTTACAATCTAACACCATAGCTAATTCTCCTTGTTCATTTTCCGATTCAAATGTGAATTTTATTCCCTCTACTAGTGAGTTTATATGTGTCAAGAAGCTAGAGATATGTTCTGTTTTCAACACTGTGTGTGAAAGTGTCATCCACATATCTCCACCATATTTTTGGAGTAGGATTAAATGTATTAGGAGCAATATTTTCCCAGCTGTCCATAAATATATCTGCTACTAAAGGGGATATTGGTGATCCTAGTGGTTACACCATCTGTTTGTCTATATATTTTGCCTTGGAATTTAAAGATAATAGATATGAGGCATAACTGAATTCCTAAAATAATTTCTTCAATGGGCAGCTTTGTCCTATGAGTGAGTTCAGGATCTGCAGTTAGTTCTTTTTTAACTGCTTCTAAGGCGGGCATATTGATTGGTATATTAGTATAAAGACTAGTTATATATCAAAACTAACCATTGTTTCATCATTCTCTAGTTGAATGTCATTTAGTTTCCTTTTTCATCTCATGTGAATTAGTTAGTCTAGTCATCAAGAAAATAATATAATTAGTTTTGTTTTTTCAAGTTTGGTCACGGATTGGTACCAGTCAGAGAACCAACCATTGAAAACCAAGGAGTACTGCCAGACAGCTGTTTCGTCCCAGCCTGAAACTCATCAGCAGTGCACACCCACCGGGATTTTGAACCCAGGACCTTCCAATTACAAGGCAACCCCGTAGACCATTTACTCACTGGCACCCGACTCCCCAATGGCCAACTTATGAATTCTAACTTCTACCAATTCGTGATTTTAGCGCAACTGGCACCAACCAATGTCGTCTGTGGAGAGTATTTGTCCTTCTTCCAGACTGGTTAAACCCCACTGGTAACGACTTCTCACTATAACCCCAGACAATCAGATTAGTTTTCAAAAGTTTGTTTGTGGGGATCTGATTTGTCTCAAGTTCGATATCTCAGTCAGGGAACCGGATACCCCAAACAGGCAATCTGCACGTCACTAAGTGGGTCAAACCAACTGTCAAAGACTTCGTCTACTGCACTGAATCCAGGCTTTGTTTTGACTCTAGTTATTTTGCAACCTAATCCTGCGTCAGCTAACACACTGCTGCTGGACGAGGAGGCCGACGGCTTAGCATGGGTAAGACGTGTCTTAGACGTCTCAATCGACGTTAATCTTTCCGGTTGACTATGCATCTCTATGACAATAAAGTAATAATGATAATAATATTTCAAGTTTACGATACTATTTGAAACAGTTAAAGACCAATTTTGTGATGGATGCATGTCACACATACTGAAAGCTCTGTGTTCAAAGGGGTGTTCAGAAGACTCTACACCCTGTCAGTGTCTTCACCTGACAAGGACAATATCGTCCTGCATACTGTAAATTAACAAGACTATTTATCTGGTAACAAATTAGTCCCTATTTTGCAAAAGTTGATTAGAGTCACACTTATTAGTATATTTCTAGATGAAACTAAACAAAATTGGGGACAGTGGGAGTCTTTGATAAACACCAATGACTGTCATCACTTCAGATGACGACCTCTCCGACCTGCATGAGTCCCAGTAGAGTGCCTTAATTAGGGTGTGATGCGGTTTCTCGACACTCCCTTCACAGCCAAACACTACCATAGTACCCCTCTGGGTTAAATGGAGTCTAACGCCGTTTTCACTTCAAGAAATACGTCAAGACTGTGTCTATGGTTCCAGAATCTGTGCGGAAGGCTGAAGATATGATCAATACATCCTATTTTTGGTCTAAAGCCTGTCAAGTTTCTCTCAGTGATGTATAATTTAACATATATAGATTGATAGCTGCTTCATTTATTCACACACGCATGCACACACACATGAATGTGTGGTATAAATACATTTGGTCACTTACACAAGGTGGCACGAACATTTTGTCTACGAGTTTTCAATAAAATTTGTTCTCGAACACTAGATAGGAAGTATGTTATTTTTGCCTAAAATGAGAGGGAAAAATAAAATAAAAATATATAAACAATAAGACTTGATAGTAAAAGCATATGTGTATATGAGTGCACATTTGCGTCAGTGCCAACAATTTTAAGCCATATCACCAACAGTCTCGAGCAACTGATTGTTAGAATCCTGAAGTGGTGACAACTAGTGGTGTGTCCGTCAGGGATGCCCACTATCCCCATTTCTATTCAATTTCATCATAGATACACTAATGGACTTAACCCTAAGCGACTTCAGAGATCCAGGGATTGACTTGTTACCACCAGCGAATAATCTCATTGACTTGGAATATGCAGATGATATAGTCCTACCTCTAAGGTGAAGACGCTGACGAAATGCAGTCTTCTGAATACTTTGAGTTGCAATCTGCGAATGTTTGGCATGCTATTCGCTCCCGCCAAATGTAAGATGATGCTACAGGACTGGGCTACATTGATTCCTATCTTAGAAATAGGAAGTGAAGTGGTTGGTGGAGCGTGTTGACCACTTCACTTATTTAGGAAGTACCATCATCCTTGAAGGGTTCATCTTTGACGAAATGTCAGCACGGATACAGAGGGCTAGTTTAGCATGTGCCAGTTTACGCAGTCTCTGGCGTCTCCGGCTGGCTATCGACCAAAGCACGTGTATACTGCTCAGCAGTCCGCCCCGTCCTCCTATATGGGTGTGAAACCTGGCCATTGAGAGTGAAAGACATGAAAAGGCTAGCTAGTTGTCTTTGATCATAGATGCCTGCTCTCTATCTCCCGCATGAAGTGGTATAATAGGGTGAGCAATAATGAAAGATCGTTCAAAATTATCAATAGGCAAAAGAGTTCAATTCTCTTTAAGTTTGCTGAAGCCATCTCCATCAAGCGCCTGAAACCTGTTTTAGGCGTTCAGAAAGGAGCAGTCATTAGTCTTTCTTTTGCCTGCCCGGTAACTGGATATTTCCACCTCTCTTTCATCTGATCACGTAGTGTCGAAAGTTTCCATTGTGTATGATCATTATTGTTCGGAATATTGTTTAGTATTATACACATACTGATTGATTGATTTTTGTTTAAAAATGAACTCTCTGTGCAAGAATGTTAAAATTGTTTCTATAGATATACTTAATAATGTCTTTGGCCTGTAAGCAGCTGATGAGAAGCCAACAAGATTAGCAATGATGGTACCGTTTTATTCAGCAAAAACTGCTGTTGTTCTTGCTTTATTCAAATTAATTAAGGGAAATAAATGTATGAAAATTATGTATGTAATTCAGTGGAAAATATAAACTATTGGTAGTGTAGTTAAAGTGGATAGAAATAACCAAGACCTAGTGACATAACATGAGATGTAATCGAAGAAAGGGTTATAAAGTGTAGTATCCCGTTACAATTGTGTATTTTATTCAAGTGAAGGTTTAACGAGAAAAAATAACTAGGGTAGTGTGGACAATAAATTAGGAGCTTCATAACTTTATAATGTTCGTGGTTTTATCGTAGAATGCTTGCCAACCACACATACCACACGTGGTACGGAGTTCGATCCCCGGTCGACCTACTACTCCTAACCCTTGCTAAGCCGATAGATAGTAAGGCCGGTAAAGAGAGGAGGTTGGCCGTGAGGCTAGAGAAGCCACACCCCCCCACCCCGTGAAATAACCTACCGCTACTGAGACTTTACAGCTCAAGCTTGCAGCCCTGTGGGCAAAAGAATGAATAAAATGACCAGTTGAAATTTAATTCATGTAAGTAAGTAGGATTCAGTAGAAAAGATGGAGTAATCAAACAATACCGAGTCTTTCCAGTAGATTTCGTATTCGTTTACTGCACACAGCTGAGGCGATAGGCATTCGAACTATTTTATTATTTTATTTTTATTTTGATTTACAGCTTGATTCCACACCGTATTTTCAGTACAAGTATGGAACTTTCAGCATGGATATCGGTAGCCCAAATTCAGGCTGACCATAGATATCGGGCGTGCGCCGGCAGGGGATCGAACCTCGGACCATGTGCATGGTCGGCGAGAGTTCTAACCACTGTGCCACCAACGCACCTAAACTATGTATTCAAAGAAAGTTCGTACAGCCATTATCCTTCCCTTGGCCTATTGAGACATAACCAACTAATGACTTCTACACCACCCCTTACTTACTTATATTTTCAACCCCTTTCTTATCATCCCTTAATCTTATCACATCTTCATTAAAAACGTTTCATTTACTTCCCTTACGATTTAGCATTACTTAATCGGTTCATTTGTTTTTACTAGCCTTTATCGACTAATACGTCTACCTGGACATTTGTTTGTTTAATCATGCTGTTTTTCATTATTCGTGTTATCACAGATTGCCTCACTTTTTCATCCTTATTATTGATAAGACCATTTTTATTATTACTATTATTATTATCATTACTACTAATATGACTAATTGCACAATTTTTATTCTCCATCGTATTATCCTATAGACAAAACACCATGATTGGTTTATATTTGAATTTTATTTGTAAACTTATATATATTAGAGTTAAGCCTGATGAGATCTAATTGAAAACAATATTATTCGCTTAAATGTGTTGTTCTAAACAATAAGAAAGGTTAAAAAAAGGTTGCGAAGTGGAAGAAAAGAGAGGATGACAACATTTTGCTGAAAACATTCCTTTATGGTTAAGGTTTACAAGAAATCCATAAGAATTGAAGTCGTTTGTAAACATGTCTCGAAGTATTCAAATAGATTGTACATAAACTCTGGGATGCATTTACGTGAAATAGCAGTGCTCTTTTGGCTAGATTGAAGTATTTCATTTAATCGGAGCCGCCATAATCATCGGTGTACCGGGTTTTAACACAGTTCACAGAGACACATCTGTTCAAACCAGTTAAATTCTGGCTGGTACTTAATGGCGACAGAGGGGGAATGCAAATGACACAATTCGGTGTATCAAAGCAGATCACATTCTGAATTTAACTCAACTTGAAACCCAGATCTGTTTATGATCCGAATCAAATTACAGAATAAATACTCGAACTATTATAAAACATTTATCAGCGTAAATTTGTAGTCTTCTGGAATGGGTGCCTTGGTTACCAAACTTACTGGGTTTTTTTTCATTTTCACAGTCTAGTGGGGAGAGATGCAAGCGATATGACATAACATTTATTACTAGTATTAATGTTCATTCCTTACGTCTTGACTGTGCGTTGTTGGTTCAGCGATAGAATGCTAGCCAATAATAACGCAACATATATGGTCCGGGGTTCGATGCTAGGTTGACGCACTCTTAAACCTCTCCAAGCCGGTAAAGAGGGAAGGTTGGCCGTGAGGCTAGCAACCATAACTCCATAAAAATAAAACCACCAGTACCGAAACTTCGAAGCTCTAGCTTGAAGCTCTGCGTCCCACCCCGAACGTAGAGGAATACGAAAATTTTGGAAAAAAAACTGATCGCAAATGCACTGGATTCCCTACCATCACTTCCGATCGGTTCCGTGACCAACCATACAAACTTACATTTTCTTTTCACACAATTTTCATGTCACTTTTAGACGCCCAAACTTTTGGATACCGTTCGAACTCAACTCAACAGTTTGGTAGTGTGATGTCACTTGAATCTCTCCATAGTGCATACTCATTCCGCCTCTACTTTCTTCTAGATACTAGTCGGAAAATAGATTCTTGACTGGTTTGTCACCGGCTGGAGTTTCCTGCAGATAATTAATTCTTTCCCGTCAGTCATCTAAACATCGGTATCGAGAGAAGATGGTAAGCGTCGATGAAAGTCTACACAGTCTATTTGGAAATGATTTCAGTGACACATGCGTTAAATCACTGAACCATGTGAGAACGTTAACTTAATATTGGTGTTAAGAATTTAAGGGTCATAATAAACAACATATACAATTATGAAATTCTGTGTAACGAATACACTTTTCTCTGTTTTTTTTCGAAAAGATAATTAATGATCAGTTAAAGAACCATTGGAAAACCACCTGGGAGTACTGGACAGTTGTTCCGCCCCAGTTGGGGAATCTTCAACAGTACGCAGCTACCTCCAGGGTATGAAAAACGAACTTTTCGGTTAAAAGGCGAGCTCGTAGACCATTCAGCCAATGGGACTTGATCTAATGACCAGCCCATGAATTCCAATTTCTACCAATTCACAATATAGCGCCAATCTCATCGGGTGGCGAGTATGTGTCCTGACAACCAACTGGCCCTACTTGGCTAGGTAGTTAGCTGAGTTCTAGTGAGAAGTCGTGACCAGCGGGTAAAGCAGGTCAAGCGTGAGGACAAATACTTGCCGTCGATGACATTGGCTAGTGCCAGTTGCGCTGTATTGTGAATTGGCAGAAGATGGAACTCATGAGCCGGCCATTGGGATGGGGGTCCCATTGACTGAATGGTCTACTAGCGTGACTTAGAACTAGAAGGTCCTAGGCTCGAACCTTGGCGGTGGGTGCTTACTGGTGAAGAGTCCCAAAGTAGACTGACGAAACAGTTGGCTGTCCAGTACTCCCAGCTGGTTTTCCAATGGTTCTCTAACCGATGTCAGCTAATGATGAAATCCTGTAACCAATCAATCAAATCCCTGCAAGCCAACCAACCACTTGAGAGTAATGATTAAACATAAATGGTTAACTTACACGTAACACTTGTAGATACAATGTGGATGGTAATAGAACTTCTTGAAACATTGGATTATCATTACTCTCTTCACAGCATAAACCAGAAACAAATGCGTGTAACTTTTTAATCATAAAACTAAAAGGGTGAAAAACAAGTTAATGGGATGAACCCAATCAGGAATGTATATTATGGGCAAATTTTAGGATTATTATACTATTTGTAATTTTTTATAGACACAAAATAAATCACCAACAATAGAGCCGTAGCTTATTAGCCTAGGCGCTCGACTTTCAATTAACGAGTCCCCGTTTCACCTACCGAGGTTTGCACAGCCAGGTAGTATCCCTACATTACAGCAAAAGATGAGAGACTTGGTGACCGACCTTAATTAGGGAAATCCACATCATATTTATACCTTCTTAGCCATATTAAAATTCGACTCGGTCAGAAGAGAATAAACTGTTCTGACTGTGGTTTGCGATTGGCTCAAGATTAAACATGGTTGTCCAATGAGGTTATTTCATGACCACAACGTAAAATAAATGCAGTATTGAGGAGTAAACACTTCTATTATTCACTGCAGCTATCGACTCAAAGTGTTGATTTCAGTTTTGGACGCTTCTTGTCTATCTGTATCACGCCACATATAGTTTTTACACGCTGATTGACGTACTGACTGGTTTCAACATAAAACTTTGCACAGATGTGCACCGGTTCGAGTTGTCACACTCCCTCCATGTAGCACACAAAGCAACAGAAGACGGTAAAGAGAAATGCAAAAGATAGACAATAAACAGAGATATGAGGCAAAAAGAACAGTAATATGGAAGAACAATAGAATTTTATCGGATATTGTAAATCACAAAGAGTGAATGCTACTGCGCCAGCCATTGAGAACGAAGATTTCGAGTCATATCACCAATTGTCTCCAGCCTTCATTGCTTTTTACTATCCCAAGAAACCCAACCAGTCAGGAAGTCTACACCTCCCTACGTGACTGACTTAAACCAACTGTTGTGGATTTCATTGATTGACTGATGAGGCCATGTTTTGGTTTGACCACCACTAGCAGCTTGTTTCCAACCTGATGAATCCTATGTCAGTCAGCTAACATTGACCGTCGAGGAAAGCGATCGATGCCTAAGCATACGTAACACATGTCTCGACCGCCTCAATCGGTGTAACTTTACAGCCTCGTCAATTGATTTCCCCTCCCTCCTTACCTAGCACTTGACCACCGATGTCTAACCTCAATATTACTCACCCTATACCACTTCACACGGGAGATAGAACGCAGGCACCTATGATCAAAGACAGCTAGCTGATCTTTTCATGTCCTCGACTCTCAATGGCCATATCTCACAGCTAGTCATAAAGGAGGGCGGAGTGAACTGCTGCGCTGAGCAGTACACCCGCCCTTTGGTCGATAGTCGGATATCACGTCTACTAAGCCTGAGACAGCGTAAACTGGTATATGCGAAACTAACCCTTTGGCGTAAGTTGGCATGTGGCAAACGTCGTCTCCCATGTATCTATCTCCGCAACTCTGAATTATTTGCTTTTTCTGACGTAAAATTTATCTCCTTGCTATTTGATGTTTTTATGCCGATGAAAACCTCCCTACATACTACTGATAAATCTTATCAGTAGCACACGCCGCAGGCTGAGTGACAGAGTTTCAAGGTAAAACCTAGCACAGAAGGTCAGTAGTTGAGGTCGCCACTCTCCATGTGGCACACAAAAGTATAGAAAATATTTTTCAAAAATTCAAAAGAACTATAGTGCGCAAAAATGTGCTAAAGAAAGGATAGTTACGTGGAGAAAACATGACGATTCAATAGATCTGGGAGATAACAAGGGGTGAATGCATCTGCGCCACTAAGAATAGTTTTTGAGCCATATCACTATCAGTAATGCACACCCAACAGCAGAATGATCAACGATTTCACCTCTTCATCTGAATGTCCTGACTTTGCAGTGATGAGTGAGTATTGCTGAAGAATTCCGAATTGCGTCGAAACGGCTGACTAGTACGCCTTGGTTTTTAATGTTTCTTTAACTGATACTGATAATCCCTACAAACCAACAATTGGGCATTTCCGTCCATATAATCTTCTCTCTATGTACACGTGCAGTCCTGCCTTCACTGCCTCTTTTTCCAACTTGTTGGTTTTCGCCTTCAGATCGTCGAGTTCTAATCATATGAGACACAAACTATCTGAGAAATTCAGATCTTCCAACATGCGATTATCTTCTCGTTCACCGCATCCTGTCGGTGTTAGCGGACAGTGTCGTCTTACTCTTATCTTTACCTAAAAGACTTCGCTGGTGGTGGCCAAACAAAAACATGGCCTCATCAATCCATGAAATCCTTGACAGTTAAACTAAGTCAGGTAGTGAGATGCAGACTTCCGGGTTGGGCCCGCCCTCGGGACTCTAAGAATCAATGAAGGCTGGAGACAATAGGTGACATGGCTAAAAATCGTTGTCAATGGCGCAGATGTATTCAGTCTCTGTAATCTTTCATATTCCTTTCTATCATTACTCACTCTGTTTCACTCTTATAGTTGTCAAAACTTTATTGATTCTCTTCACTCATTTTTTTGTCTACCTTTGTGTGCTATTTGGAACGTGGCAACTCGAAATGGTACACTTCGGTGCCAAGTTCTATGTTGAATCCAGCCAAAAGGCTTCGCTGAGCTTTCCATTTTGAATAACTTAGCATGTCACCTCACCAATTAGTTATTCAATGAGTTTTATAAACGCTTGCGGTATTACACTTCATGGTATTGCATCTATCAAAGACCTATTCACAAGGTCGATGAATGCAACGTCCCAGAGTTTTATTGCTTATCAGTAACTAAAATTATACCTCATTATTTTTTCTATATATACAATGATTTAGAAAACAAAGAAAAATAGTGTTCAACTCACCAGAGTAGATGATATTTATCGAAAAATGATGATAAATGGATCGCTATATATTCACTGAAACAACAGAAAAGTACAAAAACAGGCATGTGAGAAAGGTGAACGGTCAGAGCAATAATGTAACTACAACAACTACTGTGGTGAGAGCTGTCTGCTAGCCAAAATTGGTAGACAGCAATTTACGTCAATCGATTACATCCCAAATCTTGGTCATGAGAAAAAACCAGAATAAAGCCTAACCTTGACGAACTCAAACACCAATCACAGCAGACTTTGCGTGGGCGGATATGATTAGCAGATATATGGTCTGACCTTCAAAGAAACGACCACAAAGAGGTGACAGAATAACTGCCAGTGAGAAAACGACCAATCAGAAGACGCTGTTTCTCTGCTAAAATAACGAATCATAATGTACGTAGAAATCTATAAATATCTCTTGGTTTTTTCGATAAACGATCTGTTGCCTGGCCCTTGTCTTCTGTCGTTACACTACTACTAATAGTGATAAACTAAAAATTCACAATAGTGTTTTTCTCGTAATTCTTTTGCTTCTCAAATCCTTTGCCTTCCGAGTGGAACACACAGAGGGCTACAAGCTTTACGCTTTAAAGTTTCAATAGCCGTGGTGTGGTGAGTGCTACTTATAAACATTTATAAGTAGTATATCAGTAAACGAATTCAGAAAAGTAACAATATGTTTTGGGGCACTGGAAAAAAAAGCAATCGAAGAAGAGGACTGTGAGAATAACGTTAGAAACACTGTGCAGAATCCAACAAGCTATCGAATGTGGTGGGTGATATTCGATCAATTTGCAAAGGATGTGCAAATAAAGCATACCAAATTTATGTATCGGAAATGCGTTTGTCCTAATAAACATTGCCTTCGAGCCTCACCAGTCTTTTCTTCTATACAGTGATATTGTTTTTACTGGGTAGGTGGCTTTGGTAACCTACATAACACCCAATCTACCCTCTTTACCAGGCTCATTAACTGGTAGGCAAGGTTTAGAAGTGTGTCTTCAAGGGGAGTCGAACCTGGATTACGTGCGTGGTTGGTCAGTAACCTACCAAGGGAACCAACCATCAATGCGGCTTTTGTATTACACTTAATTCATGCAAATTAACTTCACACACAATGCTGTGAAGACGATTATTGATTCGAAGATTGGAAACTGGGAAATCAGTGCAACACAACGATAATTTTATGCATTAATCCCATTGCCATGTCAGTTAAAATAGGCTTAATGAAATATTCAAGTGATATGGTAAAAAGGCTAAATAGTAGCTAAAAATAACTGAGTTTTAACATAGGACTTTGCACAGATGTGCAACAGTTCGAGCTGCCACACTCCCTCCATGTAGCACACAAAGCAAGAGAAGAGAATGAAGAGAGATTCAAAAGAAAGATAATAAACAGAAATATGAGACAAAATGAATGGTGATATGGAAGAACCATATAGTTATATTGGATACCATAAGTCCCAAGGTGTGGATGCGTCTATTCCATCGAGAACGAAGATTTCTAGCTGTTCAAACTCAATATTACTCAAGCTATTATACCCACAACCAAACATGGGAGATAGGACACAGACACCTATGATCAAAGATAGCTATCCTACTTGTTGATGTCTTCCATTCTCAATGACGACGTCTCACCGACAGCCATAAATGAGGACAGAGCGAATTGCTACGCTGAGCAGTACACACGTCCTTTGATCAACAGACAACTGGATATTACGTCTACTAAGCCGGAGATGGCATATGCGAAACGAGCCTTCTCTATCCATGCTGAAATTTCGTCAGCGATCAACCCGTTGGGGTTGATGCAACTTCCCAAATAAGTGAAGTGGTCAACACGCTCTACCATTTCACTCCCTATCTCTATGGTAGGAGTCAATATATCTCTAAGCTGGTTGGTTTAATTGCGGAGCTTCCGTCGTCCTTCTGGACAACATCCTCAGCGCAATTTTTAGCATAAAGTGAACTGATTTAAATTTTCCATGAATGATAGAATTGCGTCTCCTGGTAACCATCTTTATGAAGCTCCGCAATTAAACCAACCAGCTCAGAGAACACTACTAATTGCAAATCCTCCACCTGAGCTACAAATCTTCTCTATAATAGTTCAATCCTGTAGCATCACCTTATATCTGACGAGGGCGACTCACATAAGAAACATTCGCAGATTGCCAACACACTACGTACTAAACAAACGTAGACACAACAAGGAAGTGAGTTTCTTGGTGCTAATTCTTCCCTTCAGGTCATTTCATCTTCAGTATGGAGCCAGCTAGCGAAGTGGGCAGCTGTTGATAAAAGCCTGCAACAGGCTGTTGGAAATCCTTTCCACGACACGCAGTTCAAGTTTCTGACCCGTATATATATAGGGAGTGTGATATTTTAAATAAAGACATCTTGGATCATTGAGATATATAACGGAAAAGTTAGTATTGTCACAAACTCCCGATAATCAAAGTTAAACGACCATTTATTGATTAGTTAGAATTTTTAATAATAATTAAATAAATAATTGTTGAAATTACCTAAGAAGAAATTTTCCAGCTTCTTCATCTGATAACCGGTCAGGAACATTCATACGTCTACGGAATAGTCCACCTAAATAACACAAAGCTCGAGTCTGTGAACTATACTCTTCATCCTTCAATCGCATCAGAATCCGCATAGCATTTCTAGAATTACAGAAGAAGAAAGAAATAAGGAGTCCATTATTGAATAAAGAATAAAGAACTAACAGTTCACTATATAAACCGATGAGAAATTTAAAGAAATCATTCTTAAGTAATGCAGATCACTCCTTCAGATACTGGACTCTAGCTATTTGAGGTTCTTTTTTATTCCTTTACGTTCCCCAGTGGAACATAGGGTTTCAAGCTTGTGGCTTGAAGCTTCTGTAGCAGTGTTTATTTTCAGAGGATGGAGTTGCTAGCCTCATGCTCAATTTTTCATCTTCACCAGCATTATTTCTGCCTTAGCGAGGTAAAGGAGTGAGTCGGCCGGCGATCGAACCCCGGACTATGTGCATGATCGGCGAGCATCGTAACCGCTATGCCACCGACGCACTATTTGAGGTTCACATGACTTCAAATTACAGTCGTGTGCTTTTGGAGGTGTGTGGTCTACTGTTACTTTCCAGCTGCACACACCGTGGTAGTTGGTTGATTCTTCGGGTACCTGAAAAAGAGTTAGTGTTGCGTGACCGCAGAGCCCAGGGGACAACTGCTTGAGGCCAGCCAGTCACACACGGCCTATATGAACTGGTTTCTTGGATTGGTTCCGTATTAGTGCGTCGGTGGCACAGTGGTTAGGACTCTCGCCGATCATGCACATGGTCCGGCGTTTGATCCCCTGCCGACGCACACCCGATATCTATGGTTGGCCTGCAAAATTTGGGCTACCGATATCCATGCTGAAAATTCCATATCGTATGAAAATAAGGTGGCATCAAGCTGTAATCAAAATATAAAAATAGTAAACTTACCGCCGGTTACGGACCACCATATGGGGTAAGTCGGGATGTACAATTGTTGGGGTCGATCTTTTCTAACCCCCTCCTTTCAGAGTGAGAGACAGCATAGCTGGCATGCTGGTCATCTGAGGGAAACACCTCACTGCTGTTAAATCCCTGTTCCCCAGACGTACGACTTCGCCCACAGACCCCCAGCATAGTGTAGAAAAAAATTCTTACACTATGCCGGTAACTTCTTCTAGTCTAATCGCTATCCTAACAGCCTTCCTGACATGGTAGTACCTGGAGGAACAATAGTTCCAGCTAGTGTAGCTTGTTGGGTTATTGAGATGTGCAAGCCCGACCACCACGTCAAGGTAGCAGCTATCGATCGGGCAAATAATAATCAATCCTAAGATACGATATACAAGTTAACATATAAATGAGTAGGTGAAAGTTGAGTTACACAAACTTCAGTTAGGGGACAGCTGAAAACCAAGGAGTACTACACATCCGTTTCTTCCCTGTTTGGGACTCTTCATCAGTACTCACTCAACACCACCACTACGGGTAGAACCCAGGACCTTCCGGTTTTACACAGCAAACCTTCAACCACTGGTGTGGAATCCAATGACCCATCAATTTTCACTTACTTCTACCGATTCGCGATATTATATAACGCCAGTGCTAGCCAATGTCATCGGCGAGTATCTCTTCTCACACCCAAAGCTTGGTGGTCACGACTTCCCACTAGAAATCCAGGCTACTACATCCTGAAGTCACTTACTAGTAAGCAGTAGATTAATTTCTAAGTGCTGGTTTGCAGGTGTTTGATTGACTTCAAGTTTGATGGCTCAAAAAACTAGTTTTCGCTCCGAACATTTATTATGCCTTAAAATTATATACCTTCATCACAGCCTAAACACAACCAACTATAGAACATGACTCTTTACAAGTGGAAAGTATGATCAATAAACTCTCTGTTTCACTGAATTTTACAGCCAGCCTTTAATTTTAGAAAATTATTTTATCAGGCTATAAGTAAGACTTATCATTATGTATGGTACTAATAGTGTGGTGAAAGCTGTCTGCAAGACAAAATTGTACACAACAATTTACGTCAATGTTTACGTCCCGAATCGGGGTCATGAGGAAAAAACAAGAACAAAGCTTAACCTTGAGGAACTCAACAACCAATCACAGAAGACTTAGCGTGTGCAGATACGATTCGCAGATATATGGATAACTTTGTAAGAAACGTCACAAGCAGTACAGAATAACCTTCAGCAAGGAAACAACCAATCAGAAGACGTTACTTCTCTGCTAACAATAACGCTAATAATAATGTACATAAAAATCTATAAATATCTGTTGATTTTCTCAATAAACGATCTGTTGCCTGGCGTTTGTCTTCTTTTGTTACAATAGTACTATCTGATTGTCAAAATCTTAACACTTCGACTGGAGTATATATACTCATGACCTTGCAGCTGAAGGTTGAGCATACATTCTGTGGCACGAATTGCCAAATTGAGTAAAATTCGTATCTATTATAACAGCGGAAGGTATTTAACAATACAAATAGAAATATTTAAAAAAGAAATCTTGCAGAAAAACACACGTACTCTTCAAGTGAAAGTGATTCCCCACTGCCACGTCGAATATCATCGAAAATTTCGAATTCAGTTTTCTTAACCAAAGCCTGAAACAGAATATGTATGTATTAAATTAAATATTTATTGTTAGTGGTAAAGCAATAATTCAACAATTTGTATCCAGAACTGAGGTTAGGCATCGGTTGAGTGCTAGGTAAGGAGGGGAAATCAATCGACGAGGGTGTGAAGTTACACCGACTGAGAGATGGTTAGGACATGTGTGGTGAGAGCTGGCTGCTAACCAAAGTTGGTAGACAGTAATTGATGTCAATGTTTATGTCCCCAATATTGGTGGTGAGAAAATGAGAACAAAGGCTTTGCGTAGACGGATACAGTTAGCATATTGATGCTCTGACACAGCCACAAAGAGATGCAAGGTTAACTTTCTATGAGAAACAACCAATCAAAAGACTGTATTTTCTACTGACAATAATCTACAATAATGTACATTAAAATCTATAAATATGTGTTGATTTTCCGTAATAAACGATCCGTTGCCTGGCCCTTGTCTTCTGTTGTTACACATGTGTTACGTATACATGTCTAGGCATCGTCTTCCTCGACCGACAAGCAATGTTAGCTGACTGACATTGGATGGATCAGGTTAGAAAAGAGCTGCTAGTGGTGGTCAAACCAAAACATGACTTATTGATATAAGTATAAAACTTGGGCACTGTGTTGGTAGAGTATAACTCCATTATAGATAAGATTTTATTTTGATAAATCACACAGTGTTGTTATATAGTAATATTAACTTGATGACGTTACGAGCACAAATTATTGCTCATAATCATATCAAGTCACTCACACAACTTCATTAGTCAATGAAATCCACAACAGTTAGTTTAAGCCAGTCACGTGGGGAGGTGTAAGCTTCCTAAATGGTTGGGTTTCTGAAGATAGTAAAACCAATGAAGGCTGGAGACAATCTGTGATATGGCTTGAACTCATCGTTCTAAATGGCCGGCATAGATGCATCCACTCCTTGTGATTTATAATATCCAATAAAACTTTTTTGTTCCTTGATATTACTATTCTTTTAGGCTCATATTTCTGTTTATTATCTCTCTCTATTCTCTTCTTTTGCTTTGTGCGCCACATGGAGTGTGGCGACACAAACTGCTGCACACCCGTGCAAAGTTCTACGTTAAAACCAGTCAGTTAGTCACATAGGTAGCAAGAACTTTGCAAAAATATAAATCAGTCAGTCACAGTTGTAAAAAATGCTCTTAGAAGTAAATTCGGCGAAGTGGAACTATAGCAACTATCGTGATATACATGACCTTTGACAAACAATTAGAATTACAGATGGTAAGACGAAATCAAATTAAGCCTTCTGTTGTAGATTCGCTTAAGCAGTTTCGAGAAGATTGAGTGTTTGATTCATGTGTAAGTGAATAGACTAACTGGAGTTATTTTCACGGGATTGTTTGTAGGGACTGGATTTGTTTCAAGTTCGGTCAAAGATTGATGTCAATTAGAGAACTATTGAAAAACCATCTAGGAGTACTGGAAAGCTAAGTTTGGGAGTCGTCAGCAGTACACACTCACTAGGTCTCGAACCCAGGACCAAGGCAAGGTTGTATGTAGACCATTCAGCCAGTGAAGAAAGCTTGACAGGATAACTTGTCTCTTTTAGAGGAGGGGAATTTTGACGTAAATTAAAAAGCAAAACATCATGATGTATAGTTATCTTTTTAATAATTTTGAGACTTTTATTGCCACTTTATTCTAAAATTAGCTGCTTGGGGTCAATGACAAGGTCGATTGGGGTAGCTGCTATAATTTAACTTCTCTGTAAATCTTATACTTTCATAGTCAAAATGAATGATGTATTGAGCCGCCTATAAAGGTAGGAAGAGTCAAATATTTGAATTCACAGGTTAGTAGCTTAGCTTGTGGTAAGGAGTGAAGGTGTCCACGGTTATAAACACTTGAAATAGAGAGGAAAACCACATCAGATGACACTAGCAAAAAACTGATTGTAATCGCAGAACTTGTATCTTTATTGGTTGTGGGGTTCTTTTCAGTGACCCTGTCCTAGTTTTGTTACTTTTGTTTTCTCGCCATAACATTTTAGAATGTGATTAAGTATCCGGGCTCTACATTTTTATTCAAGTATTGGCTTGTAGGAATTTGACTGATTAGTTACAAGATTTCATCATGAGCTGACGTTGGTTAGATAACCATTGGAAAACCTGGGACAGCTGTTTCGTCCTAGTTTGGGACTCTTCGCAGTACGCACCTACCGGGGTTCGAATCCAGGACCTTTTGGTTACAAGGCTAGCGAGCTTGTAGACCATTAAGCCACTGGGACCCGATCCAATGGTCCACGAATTCTAACTTCTGTCAATTCACGGCATAACGCAACCACTAGCCAATGTCTTCGGCGAGTGAGTACTTGTCCTCACACTTGATGTGCTGCACCCTGCCGGGTGAGTACTGATGAAGAGTCACAAACTAGGACGGGGGAAACAGCTGTCAAGTACTCCCAGGTTTTTCAATGGTTCTTTAACCAACGTCAGCTTACGATGAAACCCTCTACATTTTTATTTGACAGTCATACATCCTTAACCCCCCCCCCCGCACCAGAGATCGAACCTAGGACCCTGAGATCAAAAGACAAGTCTGAAGTTTATTATTATTACAAATGAAGTCAGTCCATGTTCAATTTTGAAATCAGTCAAATCCCTACAAAGCAACACTTGAAAATATACTCATAATGATACCTTTTTTACTTAATGAATTACACATGAAAAGCATTTTAAAAAAACCAAATGGAATACAGAAAATATATTTCTGATCATTAATTCAAAGTAACTATTGTTGACAGTATGATTAGCTAATTGTTATAATCAAAAATTTGTGCCGAGCAGACGAATGTTTGCGTCATATAACTTCACACAGTTATATTAACTTGCTAATTTAAAAAGCAAGGAGAGAAAGGGAAGAGGATACACAAGGGTAGAATGATACTTATTATAGGTACGATTCATAGATAGCACAAATTGTTACACTCCCATGATATCATAACTTAAAATTGCACGGAGACGAAAGGAATAATATTAGCTATAGTGAAAGGCGACAGTACGTCAAAAGAAAGATGTTGGACAGTAAAAGGTTGGAAGATTTGGATGCAGTTAACGTGCGAGTATATTTTTCTTGATGCAATATTGTTGCTCAAACAGGCTTTTCATATTCATGGCAATCAGCTGCATTTTTATTGTGTAAGGGTTAAAGTAGGTGACCAGGGTTCGAACCCGGGAACCAACGGCAAAAAGCCGAGCGTTTAAGCTAGTGAGCCAAGTTGCCACTCAATGATCAATGGTATCACCTCAAATATCGAACTGACAATATCAGCTGTTCCTAAGGGTCTTAAACTTATACAAACAGAGCCTTCATGCACTGTCAGTATGTCTGACCGATTGGAGGTTTTTCAATGCTTCAATGCATATCTGTATAAACGATTGAACTTCTCTCTTCACTCAGACAGAAACTCTACTACAAAGGCTATGGCGATTAGGAAGCTCAAAACTCCCAGTTGTACTGTTGTACAATAAAGTTGACAACGCCGAAGAAGTTTCAGGAAGTTATTTACAGGCACGTCATATACCAGAACACAGATGAGGAGTCATGGATAAACAACCAGAGGGACGTTTTCAATATCATTTACATGAAAACAAAAAAAAGATGTTGAAACAAAAATGACAGCCAACAGAACAGTCAAAACTGTTTGGGTTTCATGTGAAGATATTTGTAACATTCCACTAAACCATGGTGAGTGTGGTTGTAAGCTAAAGCAAAACGGTTAACTTCCTGAGACATATATTGAGGTGTTAGCCACAGATTTTCAAGGAATGTTTGTCAAACGGTCGAAAATAAAGATACACTTTGTTTAATAAATCCCAAGGAATCATACTGACATGATTACTTCAAAGAGATAACTGTCTGTCTGTCTCTCTGTCTGGATTCAATATATAACTTGGCACCGAAGTGCAGCACTTCGAGTTGCCACGTTCCAAATAGCACACAAAAACAGACAAGAAAATGAGAGTGAAGAGAATCAATAGAGTTTTGACAAGTATAAGAGTGAAACAGAATGAGTAATGGTAGAAAGGAATATGAAAGATTACCCAAGAGACTGAATACATCTGCGTAAGCCATTGACAACGATTTTCAGCCATGTCACCTGTTGTCTCCAGCCATTGATTCTTAGAGTCCCGAGGGCCCCAACCCGGAAGTCTGCATCTCCCTACCTGACTCAGTTTAACTGTCAAGGATTTCATGGATTGATGAGGCCATGTTTTTGTTTGGCCACCACTTACTCTTTTCCAACCCACAACACCTATATCAGCTAGTAATGCCCATCGGGAGGGGGAGGCGATGGTTAGGCATGCGCAGCACGTGGCCTAACCATCTCAATCTATGTAACTTTATAGCCTTGTCGATTGATTTTCCCTCTTTGCCCAACACTCTACGCCTAACGTCAACATTAATTACCTTATTATGCCACCTAACGTGAGAAAGAGACCGTAGACGCCTATGATCAAAAACAGTCAACCTTTTCATGTCTTCAACTCGTATTGGCGATGTTTCAGAGCCATAGAGAAGGACGGAGCGAACTGCTGAGCAGTACACATGTCCCTTGGTTAATAGCCGGACGCCACGCCTACGCCAGAGATGGCGTAAGTTAGCGAAAGCAGTTCGAGCTTTTTTGATCCATGCTGAGATTTCGTCGCCAATCAGTCCGTTAGTGCTGATACAACTTCCCAAACAGGTGAAGTGGTCAACATGTTCGATCACTTCACTCCCTAGTAGTTGACGTAGATAACTAAGTAATTAAACTGTAACCGACATGCACATTCTTGAATAGTTAAGGGATTTGTAATTTTTTGATGATAAAACACCCAATAGAGTTTGTTAAAAACATCAAAGCTCCGAAGCAAAGAAACATGTGGGACTCGATTGATTGATTGATCAACTGAGTTGGTGACAATTTTTGAAGAAATAAGGAACAAATGAACGGTAAAATGACAACAGTGAAAGCATACAGAATGATCAACGTGAATAGTGTAAGCATACACAGGATTTCATAAATTTCACATACGTTATTTAAGGTCTCTAGCGACTTATTTCCAACATCTCAGAAACAACAATAACAACAACAACCACAGGTAGTTGTAGTTCTGTGACACCTCGGTGCCCTAACTTTGTGATAACTTACCCGAACGACTAGTATGAAAAAAGGTTGTGGAACTTCGGGACTTTGGGGAGTACCCAGCAAAAAATAGTCTACTACCTGATACATGATACAAGTTAGTGTGACGAAATAAGTGGCGTCAGCTTTAAGTCTTGGTCACTAAGACTCGCTTTAATCACACAGGAAACAGCTATAAAACAATACAATCATCCTTAGAAAGGTAACCAAATGTAAATAGGGTAATAATAAATGGCATATTCACAAGCATCAAATAAGCTGCGTATTTTGATGTTAAAATTTCAACAGCTAATTAACTTAAACTAAACTTCGGCAAAAAATAAACTTTTCAAAGCCTAATTTAAAATCTCATATCAACGAAGATTGGTTTTAGTGCTTTATTTTACACCCAATAAGTTGAGAAGTGCATATCATGCATCACGAAAATTTCCCCTAAAGTATACAAATGAAGCTAAACATTTTCAAAGACTTTTTGGAATGAACCACTCGTCTATTTCTATAAAGCAATCCAATGCTAGGTTGAATTGCCAAACACATAGTTGAAAAATAAAGTAACTAAGCATCCTTAACGCTGTTGTCTACAGAAAAATGATGACTTATGATCATGAAAACCTGACATTTCAAAGTATCTGGTGACAGGAAAATTGAAATACCTTGACAAAATTTTTTTAAAACTGATACATGTCACAATAACAATGGGGTTATTTATCATCATAATTTAGAAACGTTTTTCGAAACAAGAAAAAGTAGGAACTTACTCGTAATATAATGGAGATAGGCACTAGAAATTGTTCACGTTCGACGATGAATGCTAAGGCTGGTTCACCATTCATAAGCCAGTGAAGCATCAAAATCTAAAATGCATTGGGTTGTATAGAAACGTGGAAACGGCGACTTAAGGAAGGCATTTCAAGGAGAGAGTAAACTTTTTCATCAACCAATTAAGCGTAAAATTTAGATACTATGCAGGGCTAATACTGTTACTGTCTGATTTGACCGCTGTATAACAGCTTCAGAGATCGATCTTAATAGTAGTGAGAACAAGAGTACCGTAGTCAACCAGTGTATGGGGAATGATAGGGGCAATCTTCATCGGTGCTTAACCTAGTCTTTCAGCGTCACCTGAAGGTGTAATCGATATTTCTTGAAATGTTTTATTGGAGTACTTTTAAGACACTACTGCGAATTACTACCATAAGGAACTCATAGCCAAGGGCCATATAACCAGCACAATTGGTAGGTCATTATTAGAAAGAGAGAGCTACTTCAGTGCAATAAAAAAGATAATTTACTGTGCACTTAATAGATGTCAATGACGAGTGCAACCCAGCAGAAATGAACACCAGAATGATGTGATTTTAATTTGTACACACAATTCGAAGAATATAACAGTAATGCAACATATGACTAACATAAACGGCGTGCAAACACTTGACTAGTTCGTAACTGGAAAGTTTACAAATATCCCACCTTAAGATTTTAGCAATGGAAGAGAGTTTTTTCACTTTGACTCAATATTTACCGTCAAATTAATTCAGATCTCGTAATATTTGCAGAGATTCCTGTAAGAATATTCATCACATGCAGCCTTGCATCGTGGTTCCTTTCACAATACAATTCGCAGTGAGATACAGTTTTAGTAAATTGAATAAAGCAATATCATGTTTACAAAACGAAGTGACGGACTGTTTAGATTTGAAGTACATTAAAAATCCATTGTAAATGAACTCAGAAAAGGATTAGCTTAAGCATATTTTAACTCACCGAAACAGATTCATCTTCTCGTACGCATCTCATTACAATGGCACGCTCAGTGTACCCATGTCCACGCTTCTTAAAAGATGGTCTGCAAATGGCAAGAGGCTATTAACCACATTAGCAGAAAATGAAGGCTTACAAAATTTCTTCTCGCCATAATTAGAAGTCTTATAACACGCTCCTTTCCGTTAACTATGAAATATCCTCCAATCTCTTTGTACTCTTCCCTGTGCAAATAAAACTGAGACCGCGGTAGGGAGAATAAATTGCATGACCGAGACATGACCATGACGGGTAAGACTCCACATGGAACATCCACAACACCCAAAGCTGTGCCGTTCAAAGATACACGGACGCTCAACTTCAATTCACCACCATACGTCAGTCCAGCTCTCCGACACTAAACAAATTGACATGGAAACCAGTACAAACTCACCTCACTAGGGTATAGAAGAGAGGCCTTATTGTCTGAATTGACAGGAGTGGATACTTCTATAAACTTCGCTAATCAAACCTAACGAAAGAAGTAAATATACCTGTACTTTGAGTTCAATAACATTATCACCAGCGCGAAATTCCAGTGGCTGCAAATGCTTCAGGTATAAGGTGAGAATTTTTAAATTTAGAGTACCTTGACTAGTCTAGTTAAACCTTCTTTCACTAAAAAGTCAAAGGAGCCGGTATGTACACGAGAAAGTTTCTCCATTTCGCAATCACATGCGCAGTCAAAAAGCCGTCAAGGTTGCACCAGCATTCAAACATTCAATATTACTCAGAAGTGGTTATAGGGAGGATGTCAATCAACTTGTTGACAGGCAAAGAAAACGCAATAGGAAGGCGATATTGCCCCGTTTTTGCTGTTGTTTTCTGGGCTTAGATAGGAAGAAAAGGTTAAAGAATGTGACTTTGTATCAAATTTAGTGAATTCATATGTACTTCGGTTGATGTTTTTGGTTGAGTATAAAATAATAATAATAATCACTTTATTCCACAACGATAACAATTTACAGCATGGAATTTTCAGCGTTTCATTTTACATATTGCATTGGTTTAGCTCTTTTTATAATTATATAAATGTATAAAACTTTAAAAATATTAATAGTTAATAGGAAAAATAAAAAACTCCAACAAAATACACCATTTCTAGGTCATAGTGAATAATAAATAAATAATATAACAAATCACACATGCAATAATATGCATCATTACATTTTATAGTTTAGTTAATGATTTAAAAGTTGTAAAAGTTCTTTTCTGATATTCGTCTCTTCACACAATACTCGTGCCAAATATGGTACGGTTGAATTTTTATATTTTGTAGTACGAGCATAAATGTTTATGAAATTTCTTCTGGTTTTACCCGAAGAGATACAAGGAAACAATTGTGAATAAAGAGGATGTTCACTATCAGACAAGATAACTTTAGGTAAGTGTTTACAAGAATTCATATGCCTATTGACAACAGTGTCGGTTAGTTGAGTCAAAGGGATAGCACTGACCCTACTTACAGCCCTCAATGTTCTTCGTAGTATTATATGGTCTTTTTTGAGTAGCCCAGGGAAGAATAATGGGGAACAATAAAGAATAATGGGCAAAACACATGAATTAATAAATTGTATGAGAAGAGATTGGGTTATACCTGAGTGCCTCAACTTCTTAATGTAATAAGTCAGACGGAAAACTTTCGTAGAAACTATAAGAATATGAGACGACCAGCAAAGGTTTGAAGAGAAACTAATGCCAAGATAAGAAACACTTGACTTACTCTCTATCATGATACCATCAATATTACAACGATCATGAGATTGGATCAATCCATGCATGTCTTTTTCACTTCTCAAGCTGAAATCAACAGTATTACATTTAGTTGGATTTAGTTTAAGACCATTTGAGCTAGACCAATCCTTGTCTTCAGCTAAGAAGCCATTCATATGGGAACAATCCAATGTGGAAACTACAGGGACAGAAACGGTCAGATCATCAGCATACTTAATGAAGTTAACGTTGGGTGAGTTCGGGAGGTCATGCAAAAAGAAAGAGAAAAGAAATGGAGAAAGTACTGCTCCTTGAGGCACACCACTTTCAGTTAGCTGAGAAGTGGAGCGCTTTCCAGCCAAAACAGTATGCTGTTTCCTATCCTTAAAATAAGAAGACAACCATCTAGTTGCCCAGGACTCTGTTTGTGCTGAAATCATCTTTCCTAATGAAAGTGTCCTAGGAACAGAGTCGAAAGCTGCAGTATAGTCTAAAAAAGCTGTTCGAACGAACTTAGCACCCTTATCAAGGCAGGAAACAATATTGTGGTGTAGTACAATGGCTGCATCTAATGTACTTCTTCCACACTTATAAGCAAACTGCTTAGGGTCACTAAAAGCTTTTAAAGAAGGTTTAAGAGTATTCAAAAGAAGTTTCTCCATAGTTTTCAAAAAAGGAGATGTTATAGCGACCGGTCTAAACTTTATACCTGCTCCAGATGATGATTTCTGTACAGGTACAACCTTGATTTCTTTCCAGTCAGAAGGTACCGTTTCCTTGTTGAATGATGCATTAAAGATTTGAGTAAGAGGATGACACAAGATGTCTGCACACTTTTGAAGAAGAATGCCTGGTACACCATCTGGACCAAGGCTGTGTGTTGGATTTAAAGATTTCAAACATAATAGTACATCCTCTTCTTTAAAACCCGGAAAATTACCATTATCTTGACTAGGTAAATCAGGTACAACCATATTAATTTGTTTCATGATAAATGATTTGTTTAAAGCATTAACATCAGAATAAGCATCAACAGACATTTGTTTTTTACTTGTAAGTTTATTGAAAAGTTTCCAAATGTTTGAAGGACTGCCTCGAAAGACATCATCCCCATTCTAATTTTTTTGGATAGTAATATGTGCCCTTCTAATCGACTGCCCAAAACCTTCATCTTCTAAGAGTCAGTACATGTTTCAGTGGGAAAGCCAGTACTTCACAATGGTATTGTTCTACCGAATATTTTGAATAGTTCCGACATGTCCTTTGAGATTTGCTGACCTGGTGGAGGGAAAAAAAGAAGAACGGCCACATCCATGGTCATTTCTTGGACTTTTGAACATCTTGATTGTATCTCCTCTCTATCAGCGGTAACATCAGAGATTTGATATGTTGTCTTTCGTCTCATTATAAATTGCACATAACACGAACCGTACGTATGGCCTTCCTTTGAATTTTATCTAGGATATATGACTCCCAATCGGGGCGAGAGTGAGGTGCAGTTTGCCGGTTTTAACCTGAATAGGGAAGTATATAAACGTGATCTCTTCACTTATCGTCCCAGTAGAGACCGTATATATTGGCCATAAGGATCTAAGACTGCAAGCACTATTTGAGCAAAAGTGTGTTGTTTTTTAGATTCATGACTCACGGTGACACCTATATCTGTGTGCGTCTGAGATGAAGAGGGTAATATTCTCTCTATAATGATACCCACGTACCCGATGCCCATGGCTGCATACTTCATTACATTGATGTAAGCATCAATTTTTGAACCAATCTAATAGATTCTTGAGCTTTCCTAGGGACGTAAGCCGGCAGCATCATACTCAAGCTTCCTCTTAATTTCTGGGTCATTGGTGTAAGGACCCATAGGTGGTCTAGCGAAAACAGGCATTTTGTCATCATAGACGATAAATAAGAAGGAGTAGAGTACAATACTTTACCATTATGCAACATTGTCGCGGATGAGAGTTTCGAGTAGATGCTGAATCTCTCCATTACACTTATACATTGGGATTATTTGATTAAGTCAGTCAGGTCTCTCTTGATTCCAAAATCCGTGTTAAGGCCTACGAAGCAGTGTTTTGAAAGCTTTACTAAAATCTGATCACAATTCCATCGAGTTTCTTTTTGTCCCTGGACTTAACCAAGGTCGGCATTGCATCTGAATTTAAGGGAACCAATATAAACTTATTCTCTGTTGGAGTCAGAGACGAAATGATACGGGTTGCTTTGAACCTTTGGGAAGCTAGTTAGATTCATGAAAGTGCAGACTCTGCCTGAAGGTCACGAAGTTGAGGTGAGAAGTAGATATCGGCTCGAAGAATTAACTAGTGCACTGACCCTTCAAGGTAAAGATGAACCATTTAAGAGCACAAAGATGCACCACAATTCAAGTTTGACGACCAGAAACTGACTGATGAGCCTACATCGGACACTTTCACAGCAACCATCAGGGCAAAACAAGATATATTATGTGGCATTGTCGAGGAAACTTGTATGGAAAGACACGGGAATTTATTAAAAGCGATATTAGAGGATACCTGTCTAGCTGTCGTAGTGTGGTGGTGTGATACAGACGATCGATTCCAACAGAATATTATTCTCACCTATTCCCATAGCTCATTACTGTTGTAGCAACAGAATACGATATACCTATTTTAGCATTCCGTTTGTTACTAGAGTCAGCATATTATTCCCACAGTTTAATATGGCATTTGCAGCAGAATACTATGTGTATTTGTACATGATGTAAACCGAAATCACACGCTCAGTGATTGGTTAAGGAATGTAATAATAATATATTCTCATTTTCGTTCATGAGGGACGCCAGTTTACAGGCATCATCAATATGATAAATTACATATACGATTAGTAAGCATATTTCACGATAATAATTTAATAAAATACATATTTATTCCTACCTGTGTAGGACACACAAATTATACAGGCATGGATAAGTATTATTCAAGTTACATAAATTTGGTTTATGTTTAAATTACATGGTTGCTGCCTTTTCGTCCTTAGTTTGTGGAAACAATGTGATAACTGCTCATTCAATGGACCACATCAAGAAATACAGAGATATTGGCTTAGCATTAACAAAAACCCAGGTATGATTTGGATGGATTACAGATACTTGGGAAAAAGTAAGGCTTGAAGTCATTCCCCCATATAACTTTGGTGTGTACGGCATCGAGTCTTATTTTTGATTTATATTCAAATTCTGTAATAATTTTAAATAAGTGATACACTTGTATAGTCTTGTCAGCATTTCCATAGTAACATCACAAGTGAATTGTACTCAATGTAGACTAATAATAATGATAGTTTATTTTTCCTCTAAACGGGTGTTTACAAGAAATGCAAGCTATTTCTACAGGCACGATTAGTTATATTATAAAATGCAATGGTGAAGCATTATAAATTGATACTTTTTCATCGGTATAAAGGCATATTCCACAACTGTAATCCAGGTTGCGTTACGGAGGAAGGTAATAGGTAATTCACGAGGCAACGGAAAGATATGGGACCAATAATGTTTCTACTACCGCGGCACGTTCGAATTTGGTGACACTTTTGCACGTGTTTTCACCGATATTCATTTTTCGGGTTCTACTATATTATCAGCAATAATAATGGGCCAAAACTATAAAAGGCGTGTTCTGAGGAACACTAATAATTTAGCAAATAGCTTAAGCTTATCTAGTAACGCATTGTCACCCCATGAATCAGCTGTAGTTAGTAATTCACCAAATGCAAACGGTTCCAACATAATGCCAACCCCTGTAATACGGGTGGAAGAAATCCTGTCATTAAAGGCAGAGATTTTTAACTTAATCTGCATCATAAACGACATGCAGCTACAAACAACTGATCTCAGGACGAATCTAAATCTACTTGACCCGGTACCAGAAACAATCTTACATATTAATAAGGAACTAGGGGGCCTCACTTTCCTAGAACTCCTTAAACTGAGGACTGAACCAACCCATACTGAATTGGAAAATGCTAAGGAAACAGAGAACGCTTTGGACTATCTATCGAGCGAAGTTTTTGAAAGATTCGCTCTTACACAGAACGCAATAGTGTACAACATACCTGACAGTGAACCCGTAAAGTCGGTTCAGCACTCCTTGTTAAGAGCTGCAAACCTCTTAAGTACACCCTGTCAGTGCAGTTGACTAAACAAAAAAGAGTCAAACCGCACATGTCCCATACTTTTCAGGTTTGACAGCTGTATAATAGCCGGACAATATAGGAAATCTTGGGATTTCATGGCCTCCACTACAAAATGTTAAAATAGTCTCGGACAAAACCCCCAGCCAACGACTAGTAGCCAAGATCACCTTAGATACAAACACGATTATACCACAAATCATGAATAACGTCAGTGCTGAAGTATCGAAGGACACTGAAGCACAAAGTGACACTCACAAAGTACTAGTAGACATGGATACTCCTACTACCGATAACCTACAAATATCGGCAGATCACACTGTACCCAGGGCCAAGAAGGATAGTCTCACTAAAAAAGCCAGAAAAATGTCCCTAAAAACCAAGGCGTTCATATACCCCCCGTAAGACAAGCCCAACGAGCAGCATGTAAGCATTGCAGCAGGTCCCATAAAGGAAACGGAACGCGTGAGTGGAAGTGCTCTTCTTCGAACCAAGAGTAACAGACAAACAGTGGGTGACAGACTACATGAGGTGAGAACTAACAGCAAAAATAGCTTTATCCACACAAAATCACACGCTAGCAGACACGCAAGGGGCGTCGAGCTGATTAAACAGCAGATTGAGACCCACGATTTCAGCAATAGCCGAGGTTGTAACATGCCTATAGGCACATATAACCCGAGAATGGGGCCCATAATAAATAATGAAAACCCATGGGCTACTAGACGGGACATCACTAGGTACCATATGAACGGAAATGTGTACTCCAACCCTCGCAGTAGTTACGTAAAGCCCCATCGGCATAACGGGTATAGGTTGGCTCACGGTCCTTATATGCACACCCACGAAATGAGTCAACAAATGTACAACCACAAAAGACCTAGCACGCACCCCGCATCCATGCTTGTGCATCTGGTGTGTCCAACACAGATAGGAATAAACATATATGTATATATTATACTGACCTAAAAACAGGGCGCTGGAAATTACAATCTGAAAAGTGAAACAGACTGTCTAGTGCCGAGAAATGATTCCAGATACCCATGTAATGATGCCAGAAACCAATATACGCAACAAGATTATCTTCGGCTGCAGAAAACAATAGCCCCTCTCGCAGCACAATTTGTTCAAAGAATAGTAGACACACTGACACTGTCTCATCTGCTCTTAAATGCTCGATCTCTCCATAACAAAATAACTTTCCCCCGCGGCCTGGTATACATGGAACGGCCAACACTGATCCTGGTAATTGGAACTTGGCTTACTAATGATATACCCGACACAAAGCTTATAATTGATAACTATGAAATTCACGGGAATGATAGAGTGGACAAAAGAGGAGGCGGATGTCGAATATATGCTACTAAATTCACTGACTCCAATACTTTCACAAACTTAACTATCGACAAACTCCCAGAATCTAAGTGGATAAGCATCCACACAAATGAAAATAAAATTCTAGTGGGATGTATATACGTAGCCCCTAACAACCCCAAAAACGACTGATATAGTCATCGGTGAAATACCATAGCCTGTACCTACGCTGGAATTCGACTACAAAATAATTTGTGGCGATTTTAACCCCCGGAGTGAACTGGGGTACCTGCACTGAACCCAGAATCCATAACGATCTCCTAGAAGCTATAGATGTAGGAGGATGGAAGCAGTGTGTACGCCTCCCAACACGACACAACAATATTCTCGACTTAATACTCTGCCACAAAATATGGCCGATGTCGATAGAGGTGGGAGATAAACTTGACAACAGTGATCACAACATACTGTACTGCACTCTACCTCTTCAACTAACAACTAAACACACGCCTAAAATTTCCCCGGTTTACTACCAATATAGGGACTATAGAAATGCCGACTGGGAATTCCTACCAGTGCCTCTGAGAAGCCCTGACTGGAGTAAATACTTTACCGATAATAACTTAGAAGTAACACTTAGTACCTTCTACAAGACGGTCAGTTCGGTAAGAGGCACAACTGCACTCCTAAAACCTGCCCTAAAGACACCTACTCTATTCATAGATCGCAAAACGCCGCTAAAACTAAGGAAACTGAAAAGAAAAATTTATTCATGTAAAGAATTTAGTGCATTACACCAGGCACATGAAACATTTAGGAATATTGAGAAGTGATATAAAATAAAGACACGACTTGAGGAAAACAAATCCCTAGGGGACACCTCTAAAACTCAGGAACTCTACGAGATCTTGCAAAAACGACTGAAGAAGGGTAAAGACAACAGTGTTAGCCACTTGAAACATGAAGGTATAATTTATGATAATCCCCAGATCATCAGTGAACTCCCCAACTCTAGACATAACCTGCGAAAATAACTGCAAGTTAGGTGAAATCAACTTTAATATACAAAATATTGTACCATCGGTAAAAAATTAAAAGCTAACGGTAGTTGTGGGATAGATGATATACCATCCGTCATATGCAAAAACGGTGGTATGGATATAATAGTATTATCACTTAGAATATTTATTATATTACCTAAGCATAAAAGAGTAGCCAAAACTAGTGCATGCAATTATAGGCCGATCAATATAACACTTGTCATATCATGGGTGTTAATGTCTAGGTCTACACTGGACTTAACGCTGTCCTTAAAAGACTTTCAACAGCAGTGTGCAATAACCAACGTGAAGAAACAGAACACAGATTGGTGACTCGAGAATCCTTTTTTCTTGCATCAATATGGAACCAACCATAAGTTTATTATACACAAAGTCTAAGAATAAGTGTCGTAAAAATTAATCACAATAATACTTCTGATAGTATTTCTCCGTCTTCTAAAGAACACCTACGATGTAATGATGGCTGCAGTATCGGCAACTCCCGCCAAAATACGGTGTTGGTTTTGAGTAAACAACCATGGGTTGATGGTTCATTCTTCAACTAAATTGACATTCCCTGGCAAAAAGGGATCCATCCCTTTTTTCCATCACGACCGATACACGTCGAACTGGATGCCAGTGCGAGAACCTGGGCCACAATGGACAAAGCTGAAATGGAAAACAAACAGCAAAGGCAACGAGGTTTGTGTCCTCCCGCTCCTAGATTACCGCTCATTCATATTTAGCAGAACACGCATAGAAGACAAATTGAAAGTAGGAGTACAGAGGTACTTCACGCTGAAAGTACTCGGAACCTAAAACGGCACGAACTGCTCCACTAGATGTGAAATCCTAGGACTAGAAACATTATGGTTGAGACGAATACGACCAAATTTGGTACTCTTCTACAAGCTTCTTAACCACGAAGTGTATACCCTTGCTAATAGTACTCGGTTTTCAGGATACACTGGACATAACCTTAGACACACTAGAGGTACAGTGGCTATAGAACAATGTAAAACAGCCACCAGGCAAACACTTTTCATGAATGGGTATGCCCAAATATGGAAGAAACTACCTAAGGAAATGCGACTAGCAAGCTCATTGGCCTCCTTTGAAAAGGCACTTAATGACACACTAAGTGAGTTTGCAAGCGATATCAGTGCTGATTCCCATGTAAGAGCTTCAGAAATCATAGGCCTATTTAATGTATTAACTAAGAGACTACACCTGTTGTTTGTTTTGCCTCTATTTATAATTTCAGACAAAAAAGGAGCATTCATGACAATAACACCCATACAAATAAGAGTCGATAAAATTATGTCTACCTGAAACAAAGGGTGAACCGTAACCGACATACGAATGAAATATGAGAAAACAAGGTCGAAACGTACCACAACATCACATGGAAAGATGTGTTACTTGGACAATATATAATCCTCAAACTGGTCCCCTTTCAAAAAAAGAATGCTACAATATTTTATCCACAGTGGCGGGGAAATACATAAATCCACAGTTCCTGTTGTATATTCTCAGTGGAGGTGGGAGCCAATAAAGTAATGTATTTAAAGTATACGCATGCTGCCCATGATCACGGCGACACGCTACAGGATATGTCAAAATCGTAGATTAATCGAACCCTACACGACATGCAATTAACTAAATCCGAACGGCAAAGAAGTAGTAGTATATATCTGAATATTCATCCATATGTCGATAATGATGACAAATCTAAATCACTACCTATAGAGCGCCAATAAACCTGAATATCTAAAAAGTAATGAAAATATGCTTACAGCTGAATTTCAGACCCCACTGACCCACTCGATGGTAATATTCTGCTTCTGCATGCTTCATTTGATATTTTGTATGGATTGATTCACAGTCATTCTGGTTCCAAACAGAAAAGGATCAAAAATCACCGGTTGCTGAACTATTACTACTTCTCTGCATGTTTATCTGGATACTAACTGCTGTGGTGAGCCTCTTGCGGGTAATATTGCTTAAAACGTCGTTTGCGGTAAACTAACTAACTAAAGTTTTATGACCTACTTTTGTACTTTTGTGAGTAGCCCACCATATCGACCGAATGTAACGCAACACTCAGTTATTACGCGCATTTTCGACAAATTCAAACAAGAATGTTTCCTAGGATTAAATCATATAAATTGTTTCAACTTATGCAAAGTGTGATTACTCTCATTATTCCATTATCTTCTCTTGCATATATATATATCGTGTCACTGAAAAACTTTAAACATGTTTACTCCATGTGTGCATTATCATATCAACTGGAGTCCCTCATGTGTATGAAGTTAGAATATATTATTATAGGATGCATTTCATTGTTATATAAGGGAAATGACTTCAAGCCTTACTTTTTCCCAAGTATCTGTAATCCATCCAAATCATACCTGGGTTTTTTGTTAATGCTAAGCCAATATCTCTGTATTTCTTGATGTGGTCCATTGAATGAGCAGTTATCACATTGTTTCCACAAACTAAGGACGAAAAGGCAGCAACCATGTAATTTAAACATAAACCAAATTTATGTAACTTGAATAATACTTATCCATGCCTGTATAATTTGTGTGTCCTACACAGGTAGGAATAAATATGTATTTTATTAAATTATTATCGTGAAATATGCTTACTAATCGTATATGTAATTTATCATATTGATGATGCCTGTAAACTGGCGTCCCTCATGAACGAAAATGAGAATAAATTATTATTATTCGATCATTTGTCATTGTGAGTTGGCAAATATCTGCAGTCTTTATTCTCATTCGAAAACTAAGCTAAAATGGTGAGGGAAAAAGGAAGACAAAAGACAGCAACACAAAAGAAAGCAAGTGGAGTCCTTAGGGAGTGATTAATAAATTTATATACGTATATATATATTCTGTGTAGTAACTGATTATTTTGGTTTACTAAGTAACTTGTCCCGTTAAGCTAACTTTTATATCATGTGTGAACTGATATTATTGCCCTGTGTAGTAATGTTTATCATGTACTTCCAATAATGTTAAGATTTTTAATTGTAGTTTGTTGTAACTTACACGTTTAATGAACTTAAAATATCTATTTAGAGTGAAAAAGGTGTAAGTGTCAGACTATATATATAAATTAGAATTTACCTGGGCCAAGAGTGTGATAAAAGTAGAAAAATTTCTTTTGTATGCAAAAACTTGGATTGTTCCCTGTCATATTCCAGTAGACCAATTATCATTGCTCAAAACTACGCACTCAGTGGTTGGTTAAAGAGTATAAATTGTATATATGTAAACGGAGGTTTGATCAGTTAAAGATACACATTGGCTGCTGTGTTACGCCTTCTGCTATTACGTTTGATGTTTCTACCTTCCAACAAATGGAAAGCCTTTGTCCTGCAGGAATTCGAGGTTGTCGCGAAGTTGAATAGCGTTCTACATCAGTCAGAGAAGTGGCTGTTACTTAGAACGCTACTGAGAATGTAACAATAGATTACAAGGGACGGGCAACAAATCGTTTATTGAGAAAACCAACAGAAATTTATAGATTTTTATGCACATCATTATTCTTTATTGTTAGCAGAGAAGCAACGTCTTCTGATTGGTTGTTTCCTCGCTGAACGTTATTCTGTCATCTCTTTGTCGCCATTTATTACACAGTCCGGTGATATATCTGCGAATCGTACGCGCCCACGCCAAGTCTGCTATGATTAGTTGTTGAGTTCTTCAAGGTTAGTCTTTGTTCTTGTTCTATCCCGTGACCCCGATTCGGGACGTAAACACTGACGTAAATCGGTGTCTACAACTTTGGCTAGTAGACAGCTCTCGCTTCAAGAGTTTTGGCGAATGCGGCATATGGCAGTGTGAGGCGAAACACCTGCGAATACGCGCCAGGGTCACACCCCTTTCGAAAGTGGGAAGGACTGCACACAATCACCGCGAAATGGGGCCCCGTATATACCATCACAAGTGCAAACAAGGAGAAGCTGCTGAACGTCTGCGAGCTCTGGAACTGAGTGCAGCGATACAGGCGAACAAAGCCGCCAGCACCAAGGAAATCGAACCGGCTACAGTTTAAACTATTTGACGAGGGGCGAGTGTGCCGGTGTGATGCAAACAATCGGTCCCAGCGGAATATTATTTTCACGTATTCACACAGTTCACTACTGCTTTAGCAACAGAATACTACGTTTATTTGAACATTATATTTGATGTCGTTTAGTGTAAGCCAAAATCATACGCCTAGTGATACGTTAAAGCACATGAACTGCATAGATATATATAGTAGTTTGATCAGTTGAAAATATACATTGCTTTTCGTGTCTTGCCTTCTGTTATTACAGTATGAAGGAAGAAAAGGCGTGATTAGGACTGGTTCTCCATGGATACGTGAAAGTTATTATGGGAGAGAGAGACCAGTGCAAAGAAATGAAGATTGCTAGGAAGTACATAAGACGCAACCAAGACTTGCCGGAGACTGAAGAAGAACAGACTGAAGGTGTTAGAGACATCAGAACACTGAAACATAACTATGTTACCATCCTGGAAGGGATCACCACAAATACTACCGGTGAGATACAGGGAAGGTAACCTAGTTACCACAGACGAGAAATAAAGAGCAAACAGTGGGGCGATCACTTCGAAGGATTCTTTAACCAACCACTACCTGAAAGTAATCTGAGAATACCATTAACAGCAGGCAAATAAATACCAGTGAACACCAGTGACGTGCAGAACAAACTGCAACCCTACTCATCGTTATCGTACGGAGAATAGAATGACGGTGAAGTGTGGGCAAATTTATATCCTTCGCAAGAGCCTTCAACACTGTCCTACCCAAAGTGACTCAGGAACTGCTTCAGCACTAAGGAGCCCCATAAACATTTGCAAATCTCGTTCAATAGCTGTGTGATTATGCCGCATAGCAAGTAATTTACAATCGAAAACTCAGTGAAGCCTCTGTAATGAGACAAGGATGCCTACTATTACTGATGGCCTTTATATTTTGGTGGACTCAATCATACAAAAGGCCGTGAGAGGCGAGAATACCGGCATGTATTAGAATAACAAGGAGACTCCAAAAGATCTGGACTTCAGTGACAGTTTATATATGATGTCACGTTCGAGGATCTACATGTGAAAACCAACAGGTTTGCAGAAGAAACAGCGAAGATAGGACACATGGAAGGTAAAGGTGATGAAGATACGCAATGACCAACAACAGTAATAAACGCCAAAGACTATCAGGGGGGTTGAGAAATTGGAAAGAAGACATTTCTTTTACTTATCAAGACAGAATTGTTTGAACTACGGATGACACAGGTAAGAAAGTCAAATACAGCATCTAAAAGTGAAACCAGCATTCAACACTCTGAAACCAGTTTAGAAGTCTCAATGTAAGTGTAAAACTTGGGTTGCGTGGTAGAACGTAATTCCATTTCAGATATGTTTATTTTAAATATCACAGAGATGAAGTATTAACAAATTGAAGTTTAAAGGTCTACTGGACTTGCCTGAGGAACGAAGCCTGGATTTTCAACACTAATGTTGTCAAGGAACTTAGCCCTAGGTTCCTATTGTAATGAAGACTTAAGCGATTGAACCGATAAATACTATGTACGTTCTTCAAATTTAAATCCAAAACACCAGTATTCCTTGAACAAAATTATATTGTTTGGCAATTAAAGTGAAGAAAACTACAAAGTCTACAAACAAATGTTAAGTACAAATGAAGTTATAAAGTACTTTTATTCGTATTTAACTCCAGTCTTCCTTCAACTTGCAAGCGATCGACCATTCGCGCCTTTCAGTTGCCCATTAGTGGTTGCCATTTCCAATAAAACAAGCGTTCAGTGTTCACGCCCATTGACAAATGTTGTCCCTGTGGTTCGGAGATTTGGTGCAAACGCCTCCAGAAGCACTTTCAACAAGCCTCAGACTTTCATCAACAGCCGCCTTGATTCCAAAATGAAGATCAGGTGGTTGACTAGAAATGATAAACAACACGGAACTTTAACTACGTCACAATCCATGAATAATTCCCATTCGGACATTAGTAGACAAAAGACAAGTAGTTCAGCAAAGAGTCTCTTTTCGGCGAATTCATTTTCAAAGCTGTACAATCGCAAATGTATATGGTTATTTTGTGTGTGTGTGTATACATTAAATTTGTCAAACAAAATACGGTTAGTAAGTTCAAATGAATTGAGCTGGGTACCAAACAGTCGGACAAGAAACCTAATTAAATCCCTTGCCACTCGCGTCAGACGCATCTGCAGCTCCGACACCATGGAAGAAGAATTAAACTTCCTGAGGGAAATCTTCATACAAACTGGCTACCCACCAAGATTTGTAGACAAAAACATCAAACAGAAAAACCAAAAGCAGGAGACACCATCCGTGCCAAAAAATGATACTCTATATGAACCTAGACTTCAAAGGAGACCTACTTAGCGACGTCCTCAGAAGGAGAATTTCCACCTCTTTAGGAAGAACTTTCCCTGCGGCAACACTAAGAATAGTGTTCTCCAGTCGCCCGCTGATCTGCAGAAACCCAAAGGACAAGATTCCGCACATGACCACTTCTATGTGTATATATCAGTTCACCTGTTGCTGTGGAGCCAGGTACATTGGTCGTTCGACGCGCATCCTGTCAAAAAGGGTCAAAGAACACTACCCAGCGTGGCTACAGAGAGGAAATAATGGCCATATAAGGAGTGCAATAATCGAACATCTAGTTAACACTGGTCATTCCATCTCAACGAACGCCTCCTTCAAAGTGATCTACAAAGTGAAGAACAACCTCCCAAAGACAGTACGATTTCGTCTTCTTTGCATCGCGGAAGCCCTAGCCATCCAGTTGATGGAACCAGAACTATGTATACAAAGGAAAATTATCCAACCACTTCTACTCGCATGGTAACAACTCCGTTGATTTGACCCAACTCTTCTTTGTTTGTTTGATTTGACCTTACTTCTGTTTGTATGCTTATTTTTCTAACTTACAACCCTTGTGTAATTCTGTATATTATTTTGTTTCCATGCTCACCCTTTGAGTACAACTCATTCATCAAACTATTCATGCCATTACGTAACTCTTATTTAACAATCATTTATGACAACTCATCACTTTTGTTACTACCCTCTTATATGAACATCCAATTCACCTGAACTTACTCCCCTTTAACAATCGTTTTTGACAACCCATCACTTTTGTTGCTATCCTCTTATCAACATCCAATTCATTTGAACTTACTAACCGTATTTTGTTTGACAAATTTAATGTATACACACACACACAAAATAACCATATATATTTGCGATTGTACAGCTTTGAAAATGAATTCGCCGAAAAGAGACTCTTTGCTGAACTACTTGTCTTTTGTCTACGTCACAATCAACGACTTAATGTTCAGCACATATGCTAACTAAAGTGGAGATTGGTCTCTAAGTAGATCACCCAGTGGCATCGCACCAGGCCTTTGAGTTGGGTTCGAATCGGGAACAATGAGTTGTGAGTCAGTCCAAGAGCAACATGGATTAGACCGTGTGAAGTGAAAGTTTATGGGTAATCATGGAGCCAGTTTATAAGGACTACGGCGAATAGAATAAAATGTTCTCCTAGGATCTCAAGGGGCGTCTTATGCCACTTTCGAATGCTGGAGTTAATGTGTTATTGTAAAAGATGGAAAAGACTCATATTCTTTTAGGTCACGGAATCAGAAGTTGTTGCTACTGCCAGATGATAAAATTGCTGAACTGAAAATACTGCATACTGTGACCAACTTCGACTTTGGCACAAGGAATATTAAAGGTAAGACAAATAATACGAAGATTTCTTGCTCAGTCTACACTGGACCTACATGGGAGGGTCATTTATAGCAGGCAAGCTTAATGGTATAGTTCACAGGTGGCTACTATACTGAAGTGCACTAGTAAATTTTATTATACTGCTCAATGATACTTTTGAAATTAATGTATCAAGATCCTATCAACCAGCAAGTGGTGAGTCTATCACAGGGGTTTTTTCGTTTCACGAAAGGAAAACAGATTTCTATTAACAAGGCGATGGGAACTAATTGAATATTAACCAGTGTTGACACATGGTCTTCATATATAGCGAAAAGAATGCTGCTAAACTAATTTTAAATTGCACATTTTAAGTGAGAAAAAATAGATATCTGTTGGTGGATGTTGGGTAACTCTACCTGACCTATCGTTGTAGTATGAAAGTGTCTGCGTCGGATCATAGGACATAGGCGATGAAAACTGGACCCATGTATCCCCCAAAACAAAAATGTACCACAGTCGTTTCTTTCCTCCTTTGGAATGGTTTTCCATCCTTGGCTAAAACACTGTGCAAGGTGCTGAGTTTATGCTGTGTAACATCCTCCCATCCTTACTAAGCACGGTGTGCCCACGTACCCACTTAATCAGTACCTTACTTAACCAGCAAGTTTGAATAACAAAACCGAACCAGAAATATGCAGGTAGTTGGGAACATGCTGTGTAAAATGACACATTTAGATTGCACAAATGCTAAGATTATTAATGGAGATTATGTTTTTTGTGTGACCGATATGATTGGACTAGGTAAATTAAGTGTGTGCTTGTTAATAGGCAAAATGGAACGCTCAGAATGAGGTCGGAAGCTAGTAAGGTGGGTATCTGTCAAAATAAATTCTAAGACACTTTCAACATAACAGGTGAAGTATGTGAGTGATGGAGTCTCCTGGAGTAAAGAAGCCCGCAAAACTTTCAGAACAAACAGGGAAAAGAGTCAAAAAGCAACGGATTTGGTTTGTGTTTGCCTCAGATATATTGGACGCTGAATATTTCTCCTGGTAGCTCAGTGCTTAAATCTTGGAAGCCATAGCATTGCAGCTATCAGTGTGCACACTGAGTTCTTGAAAAATTTTCCGACTGGGATCATGAGTGGCAACTTATATGCAAATTTTTGGGAAGAATGTATCCTACACGATTTTCACCCTGAAAGCTCATTGCATAGGAATTGCCGTTATATCTTCATGAGAACCGGAGTACATTCACTTAGAATCTATGAGGCTGTAATTTCCGAAATTTTTAAAAGCTTACAAATTAATTGCAGCCTAAATTCTGAAGAATCTGCGAGAAGTGAACTAAATGTCATATTTACCGCATTTACGTTGTGACCTTCGCAGTTGTTATAATTCTTGTAAATGCTGTTGTACGCTGTTCACATATGGAGGAGGTCCGTACAGTGACGCTTAAATCGAATTCTGTAAGATCTTTTTATATTTTCGGAATTACTTCTCATATAGTCTTTCAGTGCTGCACAGCGCCGTGGTGATCACATCGAAACTCACAAACGATGGGCTGCTGGTCAGAATAAACAGAAAACTATAGTCAAAAACCCGAGCAAACTTGAAGAGGATACGGAGGATCTTCATAATGATTTGGTGGATATAGACATTGGCAAGATCATAATGCAGGCACGGCAAGAGAAGAACCTGACGCAGAAAGACTTAGCCACCAAAATTAATGAAAAACAACAAGTCCGTCCATATTTTTGTTTACTGATCGCTGTAGGTGATTGCTGATTATGAACAAGGCCGTGCAGTGAAAAATCAAGCCATCCTGTCGAAACTGGAGAGAGCCTTGGGAGTTAAGCTAAGAGGAAAAGACAGAGGCAAGCCACTGGGAGGTACGAAGAAGACTTGACTCGGATTAAATTTATTACGCTACTCGCGATTAGTATCATCTGTCTTTATATCTTTCGAAGTAATGTATATTAACCCATCTTCCAGGGAAATCCCTATAGCATCATTTCTGATAACTTAAAACACCTGTCAGTTATTGTTCATCTAAATACAAAGTATTTATCACCTTATCAGTTGCACTGGTCACTAATTCAGTCGTTTTTTTCCGAATGTCACGTGGTTAGCATATCTAGAAATGTCATGCGTGGTACTCAAGTAGAATTCAAGGTAGTACTTCAATGCATCACTATGTTCTTCGATCATTTAATTCCAAATGCCGCGAATTATTTTCATATGGTTAGCTTGCCATGTTTTTTGGATAAAAAATTCGCATGGTTTAGAAAGCAATGGTTCATCCATAGTCACTCCTAGTAGTTGGGCCAAGAAAGACAATTTCCTGCTAATTTTCTTGCAATGGACAAGCTACTTGGGTCTTATTTGTGATACTGCAAACTGCTAGAAGTGATACTTACATTTATGTGACATTATGCTGACTTTTCTGTCTCAGATGTCATGGGGGTGAGGTAATTCAAGCATCTTTAGGAACTGTTTTGTCCGGTTTCAGCAATGAAACTTCGATAGGAAGTTACTTCCTATTTCTCACTAGACATCTGATTTGTGAAGTTATTCCTTTCATGTTTATGTGGTACACCAGATTCAGATTATAAGGATAGAAGGCTCTTGTTGCCTATATTAATCCTCGCGATATATATCTATGCAGAAATCCAGTTTCTCTTTGAAAGTGTTCACCGATGGAGCTGTTACTCCTGTATCAGTTAAGAAGTTCCAGTCGTTGACAAGCCTGTGAGAGAATCTAAACTCCAAACGTATTTTATTCGACCTCGGTTTGAACACCTTCTTGTGGTGACCTCGTAAATGTATCCTAGAGGGAGAGAAAAGGTTTGAAAGGTCAATCCCTAAATTACCCTTGAATATACGGTAAGCTAAAATTAAGTTGCCTCTCCTCCTTCGGTATGATAATGGGAAGAGATTTAAGTGCTCCATCCTCATATCATAAGGAAGGTGTGAGATACCACTAACTAATTTGGTTCCTACCCTCTGTACTCTTTCCAGGATATGTGCCTCCTTTTTGAAGCATGGACTCGCCGCTTGTATGCAGTACTCTAGATGAGGTCTGACATATGTTGCATAGAGTATTTGGAACATACCCTCGTCTAATCGTTTGAAAGGTCTTCGAAGTGCCCATAGCATTCGAAAAGCCTTAGCTGCGGCTCGATTACAGTTTGCCGTTGTTTTTAAGTCATGGCTAACAATAATTCCTAAATCCTTTTATTCCCTAACATCTGGCAGTTCTGTGTCCCCTAGGGAGTACGACGTGTAAGACTTCTGACCTAGGTGCATTACCGTGCTTTTCTTGGAATTAATTTCCAGGATCCAGAGGTTAGCCCATTTGGCTAATAATAATCTTTCGTATTCTTAGTACAAGTATGAGTTATTATGGTGCCTATCGGCTATGTTTTAACCTGAGGTAAAATCATCATTTGAGTGATGGCTGTGCTGACAGCAGGCATATACGATGGTAACAAAGTTAATGTTCTTCAACCAAGGATATCATGGATGCAGTTCCCTGTTAGTGATTACACTACTCACTTGTTCAAAAGGCTCCTTTTTAGCCTCTCGTCGACTGACCACGTAATACATCTTCATATTCGAAATTCATTAGTTCGTATTGCTTCCTTCAGAGAAGAGAAGTGACATTCTTTATAACTGTGTAAGTCGTTATTAACATGCATAGTTGTCTAGAGGATTATATATCTTTCGACACACACTAGCAGGCAGTTTTTGAATGCTACTTGTAAATCGAACCACCTGTTTATTTTCTGTAAGCCTTGTTTCTAATATCCACCTAACATACATTTACTATGCTTGACGATCTGAGGAAAGATCAGGTTTCTGATTTGGAAGTATGCGGCTTTACTGAGGGTTTGCGTGCATTTTTAGTGGATGTTTAGAGATAAACGGTTACTGCCTGTTGTACTTCTGAAGTGCTTCAATTGACGTTGCTAGTTGGGTTCGTACTATTTTTAATGAGTGGGCTTTTTGAACCCTCCTTTCATCAGGGTTAAGTAACATCTTGGTGAAAACGGTTATTTTAGGGAAATCAGTCAGTTATAACCATCCATTTTCCTTACATGCCGAGTTATTCACTGACTTAAAGTACATTGAATAGTGTCAGAGATTGATAAAAATAGCTGGCACAGCCGTGTAGTTTAACGTAATAATTTTAGAACTTCCCAATAAATATTAGGTTCGGGAATCGAGCACGTTACTCTCCTAGGCTATTTGTTCCCTGTTATTGTTGAAGATTATCTGTCTGTCTGTTGTGTCTAACTGTGATGATGTTGGCTGGGAACCAATTAAACAAGTTAAGTCGTTCTTTAAAATCAGAAACTAGGCGCCCAATATCAATATTTTTCAGCCTTCTCACAAAAATATTCGATATTGTGTATCAGGTATTTTTTCGAATAAAAATGTCAAGGGCTTAGTGTTCTTCATGATCCAAAAGTAATAGCATGTTGGGTTACATTTGCGACTGTAGTGTATTGACTGTTGTGATTACTTTGCGAATGCATACATAGTGGCTGGGATATCATGGGGGCAGTCTTTATACCAGAAGATGCCCTTTCGTGTCACTTCTTTGACCTGCTGATATTATTATTATTATTGTTTCCTTTAATTCCTAGAGGAACATAGGGCTTCAGCCGTGCATCTCCATTGCGTTCGGTTCTCTGCTAGAGTCTTCACCTGGCTCCAAGTCTGCCCACACGTTTTCATCTCCTCTTCACATGACCTCCTCCAAGTCACCCTTGCACTGACGACCAACTCGCTGCTTCCCTTTCGGGTTCCACTCGAGCAATGGCTTGTCCAGTGATGTCACTTGATGGTTTCCTCAGAGTATGACCAGTCCATCTCCATTTCTTCCTGCCTATTTGTTTCACAATCGGTTCCTGCTGGGTTGGTTCGCTCATTGCCAGAGATCTCTATTGCTGATCTTCTCTGGCCATCTGATCTTGAGTATTGAGCGAAGACAACTGTTAATGAAGGTCTGTAGTTTGTTTGAGATGCTTTTTATGACGCGCCTAGTCTCTGATCCGTATAGTAGCACTGACTTCACATTGGAGTTGAAAATCCGGCTCTTATTTTTGATGCTGAGTGTTGTTGACCTCCACACAGACTTGAGAGTAGTGAAAGCTTGTCTTGCTTTTCCGATTCTTGCTTTGATATCCTCGTCAGTTCCGCCTGTAGTTGAAACGGTGCTGATATGGGTTACCTAAATTATTTTCCTCCCCCAAAAATAGATTGATGCAAATAGCTGGTGAGTTCACCTGAAGGCGAAAGTCTTTTCTTGTATTTACAAACGTGAACCAAAACGAAATTACCGAAGGTTTTGTGCATTTCAGTCCTTGAGCAGAGAAAAAACTGGTTGTTTTTTTGTCTCCCTGTCTTGTGTATGCGTATTGAGTAGTTATTGATTGAAATACCTGTCAATTAATTGCATGTACAAGTAGTTAGTAATGAACCACAGGTGTTATTTTAGGGCTACCACCTGGTTACCCTAACCTTTGTAGGTGGAGCATGGTTCGAATAGGGGAACCATATGTTGGAAATCCATTGCCTATCCCAGTAAGCCATAGTTCCATCTCTAATTATCTGTCAATATTTCTGCATCAAGATTATTAGTAAGCGTTATTCTACCTCTGTTATTGTGTTAATGTACACAGTTATTAAAAAGAATCAAGTGCTGTAGTGTATCACTTTCGCATCACTTCAATCCAACAATCCGTCTCATCAGCATCATGCATATTAATTTATGTGTAAAACTTGGGCACTGTGGTAGTAAGTAATTCCATATTAGTTTGTTTATTAGATGTATCACATAATCAGTGAAACAGTATTATACGAACTGGGTGACGTTCCGAACAAAATTTATTGTTCCATACAAGGAAGGAACCTCGGAAACCTTACGCAGAATTCTTAACAAGGCAGGAATAAATGGTGCTTACACCAATTAGAAACAAGCTTTGTTGGTTAAAGGATCAATCCTGTGGAGCCTTTAAAACAACACAATTTAGTTTATCTAATATCCTGCCTGCAATGATTGTCAGGTCAAACTAGTAGAACAGGGGCAGTCAGACTAACCGAGCACAAAATCCTAGCAAAATCTAGATTAGCTGACCCGATAATAAGATAAGAAATCTAGAGAATAGTTCAGCTATAGTACTCACTAAATGCAGTTACACAACCATACAACAGGATGGGATGGGATAAGACGACAGTTTCAAAATCTAATATAACAGGGTGGAGGGAGAGATTGATAACAGAAGCTTTGTTTATCGAATCAACTGACAGTGAATACGTGTAATAGGAATGATTCAACACCTGTCCACCCAGATATCTGGAAAATTCTACTACCCCAACGACGACAAATAGGAGAGAACAAAGAAAACTACAAAACTGAAGTTTCGAAGTTGTGTGATTATAATTGATGAAATGATTATGAACAATAATAAATTGTGTTCGAAACATTGTCATCCAGTAAGTAATACTGTTTCACTGACTATGTGATACATCTAATAAACAAACTAATATGGAAGCATCCTGCATAATTTGCCTCGCTTGGTTTAAGTAATATCCTTACGAGTTTTATTTTCATAAACCATTAGCATCTGTGTTCATATTGATGTCTGCGATTTTTTTTACTTCCGACCTATGTAAAAGATTAGTGTAATAATTGTAGCGGTGACTTTTCCTTGTGTTTTCAACATTTGTGTGGTGGATTCGAACCCGATATTTTCTAACTGATTCTACCTAACATTATGAGATATTTACTTATTACATTTGTATACAAACCTTTAGTAGGTTACAGACTTGTGCCAACTAAAAACTACAACAGAGTAAGCATTTGGGAAGTAGAGAAAATCCTTCAACTAATCTTGGAATAGGCAGTGAAGACAGGACTTCAGATGAACACACAAAGAAGACTGAAGTGATGAAGGTATCCAATCAACAACTACAGGCACCAATCGCTATTAACCAGGGGGATCTCACGGGGATTATCTCTTTCACTAATCTGGGCAGAATCTTTTCAATTTCAGCCACCACAGATATTGATATCAAAGCCAGCCAAAAAGTATTACCAACAGACACCAGACTTTCAATAACACTTACCCCCTTCACTCGATACTCAAGGAAGGATAAACAATCGAGAACCCTAGCAGAAAATACATTGCACTGATCAAGGCACTCTACTCGAACTCATGTAGTCAGGTGAGGGCTTATGGCGAGTTGTCATCTGAAGTGGTGACGACTAGTGGTGTCCGTCCACTATCCCCGTTTCTATTCAGTTTCACCATAGGTGTACTAATGGACTTAACCCTAACTGACTCAGGGATTGACTTGTTACCAGGGAATAATCTCGTTGACTTAGAATATGCAGATGATATAGTCCTTCTAGGTGAAGACGCTGACATATTACAGCAGAGTCTTCTGAACACCTTGAGATGCAGTCTTCGAATGTTTGGTATGCAATTCTCTCCCGCCAAATGTAAGATGTTGCATCCTAGAGGACTGGACTACATTGACTCCTAGCTTAGAAATAGGGAGTGAACTGGTAGAGCGCGTTGACCACTTCATTTATTTGGGAAGTTGTATCAGCCAACGCCAGCGGGTTGATCACTGACGAAATTTCAGCACAGATACAGAAGGCTGGTTTAGCATTTGCCAGTTTACGCTGTCTCTGGCGTAGACGTGATATCCGGCTATCGATCAAAGGGCGTGTGTACTGCTCAGCAGTCCGCTCCGTCCTCCTTTATGACTAGCTGTGAGACATAGCCATTGAGAGTGGAAGACATGAAAAGACCAGCTGGCTGTCTTTGATCATAGGTGCCTGGGCTCTATCTCCTGTGTGAAATGGTATAATAGGGTGAGCAATATTGAGGTTAAGCGTCGAGTGCAAGGTAAAGAGGGAGGGGAAATCAATCAGCGAAGTTGTGAGGTTACATCGATTGAGATGGTTAGGACACGTGTTACGTATGTCTAGCCATCGCCTTGCTTGACTGGCAATGTTAGCTGACTGATAGAATGGATCAGGTTGGGAAAGAGCTGCTAGTGGTGGTCAAACCAAGACATAACTTCGTCAGTCAATGAAATCCACAACAGTAAGTTTAAGCCAACCACGTCAGGAGGTGTAGATTTCCTGGTTGGTGTCCTCGGGACGGTAAACACCAATGCAGGCTGGAAACAGTTTGTGATATGGCTCAAAATCGTTCTCAATGGCTGCCGCAGTTAGATGCATCCACTCCTTGTGACTTATAATACCGTATAAAACTATTTTGTTCTTCATTATTACTATTCCTTTTGTCTCATATCCCTGTTTATAGTCTCCATTTTGCATTTCTTTTACTTTCTTCTCTTGCTTTGTGTGCTACAAGGCGGGAGTGTGGCGACTTGAACTGCTGCACATTGATGCAAAGTTCTATGTTGAAAGCAGTCAGTCAGTCAGCCGGTCGAAGGGTGACATGGAGACGATCATATGCAGTTGAAATAAAGTTTTTAGGTATTCGTAGATCCAGTTAAAAGTGATGGAAGAGAAGCGGATAGAACGGAGGTGTACTGCTAAAGCCCTATGCTCCACTAAGAATGTTAGGAAAGGATAATATAAAGAATAGTCAATCTTGGAGAGATAGAATTTACTGGCATTTTTATGAACGAGACTAAAAACCTTAGAAAGCACTAATTTCCTACTCGAAGGAATAAGTAAGAAAAAGCTGGTAGCCGATTGATTGCCTAATTTAGATCTTTCAAGCATTTCATACACATTCAGAATTAAATTAAAAATTAATCTGAAGTTAGTAGACTCGCCATTTAACCATGAGTAGCATGTGACATTCTGGTTAACTATATTTTCCCAATATTTTGCATTCTGAGTGGATTATAAATCTTAATATATGTGTGTGTAAAACTTGGGCACTGTGGCAGTATGTGATTCCATATTAGTTTGTTTATTAGATGTATCACACAGTCAGTGAAACAGTATTATTTACTGGATGACACAGTTTCGAACAAAATTTATTTATTGTTCATAATCATTTCATCAATTATAATCACATCGACTTCGAAACTTGAGTTTTATAGTTTTCTTTGTTCTCTCCTATATGTCGTTGTTAGGGTAGTAGAATTTTCCAGATATCTGGGTGGACAGGTGTTGGTTGAATCAGTCCTATTACACGTATTCAGTGTCAGTTGATTCGATAAAAAAAGCTTCTGTTATAAATCTCTCCCTCCACCCTGTTATATTAGATTTTAAAACTGTCGTTCTATCCCATCTACCTTATTGTATGGTTTTGTGTAATTGCATTTAGTGAGTGCTATAGCTGAACTATTCTCTAGATTTCTTATCTTATTCGGATCAACCAATCTAGATTTTGGTAGGTTTTTATGCTCGGCTAGTCTGACTGCCCCTGTTCTACTAGTTTGACCTATGTATTTGACCTGACAATCATCACAGGCAGAGTATTAGATAAACTAAATCCTGAAGCTGTTGGAGTGTCAGCAACGGTGGTGGTGTTGTATTCTTACGGGATCGAATTGTCAGTCCCACCCCCAGTTTTCCTTCTTCTAGGAGAGAGAGAGGTTTGTAGAAGTGCGTCGACCGGGAGCTGAAACTAGTTGGCATGTATGGCTGACGAACATTCTACCAATGAACAACCGACGTATCCTGCTTGGTTGTATTCTAGAAATATTGAAAGACTTTATTCCAACATAAATAGGAATTGATGATATCAAATGGTTGGAGGCAATCGACCTCAGGAAGCCTTGGACACCACCTAGGTTTCGTGCTAGTTGGCACTCACCAGTCAGTCAGCAAGGCGTATCTGCAACCACCTTGGAGGAACTCATATCCTTTCTGAGATTCGAACTAGTGTTACACCAAGTGCTGCAGTTAGAGACCTGACTAATAGAATTCAGTCTGCAACGAAGAAAGCGATTAGACCCATCACACTAGTTACTAGTGTCCAATCAAACATATCCACTACAGTCCTACAGGAGGTCAATCGCAAGCCCAAATAGCTCAGTGATAACGTCTCTGACTGAAGACAGCGCTGGTTTGAATCTCAGAAAGGACATGAGTTCCTTCAAGCTTGCAGGTTCGCCTTGCTAACTTGTGAGTGCCAGCTATCACGAAACCTAGGTTCAAGGCTTCCTACCGATTGCCTCCAACCATCTAATTTCATCAAATCATTGTGCACCGCCATGGTGAGCTACCTAGAACGGTGGCCACATTACAAACCTGACTTATAGAATTCAGTCTGCACCGAAGAAAGTGACTAGACCCATCACACTAGTTACTAGTGTCCCAGTGGTGTTCCTATCAGTGTACTTCGGTTATTAATGAACTTGATAGGAAGCTAATACATTTTTTGTGTTTAAAGGCATAGCTAGCCCGTCTTTAACAGTACACTTAGTGGCGGCGGGTTCAGGGTGATCAAGAATGCTCTGACCCCTGGTGGAGGCTCACCATTGCACCTCGGTGGGTTGAAACTCGCGACGGGCCCTAATCGGGTGCTCTCGGGCGTGCAGTTTTGTCAGTGGGGAGGCCTCACGGTCCCCCCTTTATTTGTGCGTCGGTGGCAGAGCGGTCAGGACTCTCACCGACCATGCACATGGTTCGAGGTTCGATCCCCCGCCGACGCACACCTGATATCTATGGTCGGCCTGCTAAATTTGGGCTACCGATATCACATGCTGAAAATTTCATACTTGTACCAAAATACTGTGTGGAATCAAGCTATAATAAAATAAAAAAAATAAATAAAAATTGTTAGCACCCTGAAGTCATTTGTTATTTAGATTTTAAGCTTATCCTTGACTGCCATTTTTCATGACATTTACAGACTCAGCTTCCAACCATCACTTGATCTGCCAAGGTCTCGTCAGCCAAGTAGTACCATCAACAGGAGTCACTAGCTGTGGAGCTCATAGCCAAGTGAACATAAATGCCAATAGTTGTTGAGTAACATTTTCACTACCTGAAGAAGTAGATGCTTTCTATTATTATTATTGTTCCCTTGGGTTCCTAGTGGAACATAGGGCTTCAACTGCACGTCTCCACTTGCTTCTGTCTTCTGCTGCACTTTTCACTTGTATCCATGTTAGTTCATACTGTTTCAACTCTTCTTCACACGATCTCCTCCTTGTCACACTTGGACGTCCAACTCGCCGCTTCCCTTTCGGGTTCCACTCGAGCCATGGCCTGACGCGCGATGTCACCCAACGGCCTCCTCAGCGAGTGTCCAGTCCATCTCTACTTTCTCCTGCATATTCGTTGGGCGATTGGTTCTTGTTTTGTTCGTTCCCATAGTTTCTTGTTGGTGATTCCTTACGGCCATCTGATCTTCAGTATAGAGCGAAGACAGTTGTTGATAAAGGTCTGCAACAGGCTGTTGGAAATAAATATTCTTTGTGACACACTGGCCAAGTTTCTGATCCATCCGTATAGAAGAACTGACTGACTTGACGTTTGTATTGAAAATCCGAATTTTGTTGTTGATGCAGGCTGAGTGACGAAGATTTCCAGATTGGTTTCAGGTGGATGAATGTGTTTCTCGCCTTCCCGATTCTTGATTTGACATCTTCGTCCGTTGCTCCTGTAGTTGAGACAATGCTCCCCAGATAAGTGAATGAAGTAACCTCTTCCAAATCCCTCCAGTTGATGGTGATTGGCGCTAACGGGTTATATAAAAATAACTGCTTGAAATCGTAGTGTAAAAACTTGATTATTATTTGAATAAAGCAAGTACAACAGTGTAGTTTGTGCAGAATACAAAATGGTGCCATCATTGTTTATTTCGTTGGCTTCTCATCAGCTCAACTGCTTATAGCCTAAATAAATTATCAGGTTTATGTACAGAAAAGTTGTAACATATTTGCAAATTTTTCATGATTTCATTTGACAGAAGGTTCCGAAATGAGTGAACAGTGCTCATAAAATTGCGCTTATATAGTTTTTACACAGGCAGTTCAATTTAAACAAAAATAAATGTATGCATACAATGGTAAAAGAGTTACGCAATAGGGATGAGAGATGCGTAAGGTGCTGAATGACTAATAAATTAGGAAACAATTTACTGAGTTCAACTCAAATCATAGAAACAAGAGACAAGCAAAATTACACTGTATCAAGGAGGTGAGGTTAAAGCCAAAGATTACGTAATCAAATGAGAGAATAAAGACATCCAGTTACCAGGGCAAGGAAAGACTAATAACTGCTTCTTTCTGAACACATAAATCTGGTTTCAAGCGTTTGATAGAAATTGCTTCGGCAAACTTGAGGAGAATCGAGCTCCTATGTCTATTGATAATTTTAAAGGATTTCTCGATTTCCACCTCACGACCCGTATCGAGGAAATGTCTGGTAATAGCGCTATTATAAGAGTTTGTTTCCTTGAGACGTAGGCTTTTCTGCACATGTTCAGAAAATCGGAGGTGTGCCCTTCTTTCTGTTCTCGCAATGTAACTAATCCCGCAGATACATGTAAATTTGTATATACAGTTGGAGTTAACATGAGAAGGGTGTCTAGCGACTTTTGACTACACCAAAGAGCATGTTGTTCGATGGACGGGAACCAACTTAGCTGCAGGATAGGCTCTGACTAGTGACATTCTCAGTCTTCTGTTGAACATTGCTGCAATGTTTTCACCTTTAAAATCTAGTTGAATGAAGACAGGCTTTTTTCAACTGTGATTTGTTTGACATTTGAGCCTTCACATCTTCCATATTTGCTAATGAATCTTTGAGTATAACCGTTGTTTTTCAACACCTTTTCGAGAATCGTAAATTCTTCCTCTAGTTTCTCTGCAGAGCATATTCTCCACACTCTATAGTACAGAGTCTTGACTAATGCTCGTTTATAGCTATCTGGACAAAAACTATTAAAATCGGCTTTCGGTAAATTGACCTCTGGAGACGACCATCTTCTAGGCGTTGCATAGCAATGTCAAGGAAATGTAACTTTCCATCATTTTCATGTTCCATAGTAAATTCAATATTTGTATGTGCGTCGTTGAATAATCTGAGTAGGTAGGAAGCATGAATTTCACTGTTGCACACACTAGAAATGCGTCATCGACATATCGACAGTAGGAAGTTGCTTGGAGTATAGAGATTCAGCAACAAACTTCCATTTCACTCTGTTATCATCTCCCATAAGCTGTCATTTCGCTCCTAACATAATCTCCTCGATATCATCCTGGGACGCCTCGGGTTCCACTCGAAGACCTGGAGTGGGATGCCACTTAACTGTCTCCTTAATACGTATTCTATCCATCTCCATTTCCTTCGGAATATTTGTTGGCTGACAGGTTCTTTGTTGGTTGGTTAGTCGCCAGAGTTGAGTGTTGCTAATCCTTTCCTATCAGCCGTCTGATCTTCAGTAGGAGGTGAAGTGGACAGCTGTTGATAAAAGAATAATTTTAGAAAGCAGAAGGACTGAGCAGCGAAGAAATATTTACTTTTCAGTTAGATCCTCATCTCACTCGGGCTCTACTCTAATCTACACGTTACAGCAGTTTTATTACAATACACAACAATTTACCAATCAAGTGGCTCTGATACGCTTGTTAACAATAATTAGTCAGTGTCAACATGTCAAACAGTGGGGTGATAATTAACGAAGAAAATTAATACACACAATTAAAGGGTAGAAATGGTTACAACACGTGGATTGCATAATGCATAATTTTGGAAAAAATGAAGAGTAACTAAGGAATAAGCGTGTGCACAGGTTGATTACGTAACAAATTGTTAAAGAAAATAAAACGAGTTGGACAGTGATAACTTGTAACTAAGGCTGAATTGGTCATAAGAATAAAATAATTTTACAAGGATAACATGTAATTAAAGATGAAGTAGTCAGAAAAAAATAATTTGGACAATTACAATTTTTAAAGATTTAGGGGAGCAGGGTGAAGTAGTCCGGTTTATACATTCATGTAACGATGGCCAAGGTAAGGAAAGTGGCTGTACAAATTTCTTCTGAACACACAGGTTTGGCTTCTTCAGGTGGATTCCTATTGCTTCAGCTGTATGTAGATGACGAACTCGTAAAGCAAAATTAAGGTTAGTAGGAGTGCGATAAATAATTTTAAATGCTGTATTAACGTCAACTTAATGCTCACTATCTACAAAGTGTGGCAAAATAGAGCTACAAATAGATCTTGTTTGTCCCTTGCTTGGCCATGTGCAGGATGATGTTTGGAAATGCGATGATGAACCTGCCTAATTGTGCACCAGATAAGGCTGACTCCGTAGCTGCAGTCAAACTGGTTGATATACACAGAGAAGGAGGCAAATTTAGGTAGTTTATCCTTATTTCTCGAACGTATAATAGGTATGGTTGTAAAGAGACAGTGTGCCTCTGCTGCATAATAAGCTCTTTTAACTGCATTCTTCAGAGGCTGTTATTATTCCACTGATGTTGTCCCCGAGGAACTGTAGTTTCACGAACAGTGGTTTTTTGGAACTGTTGCCATACTAACTCTCTTAGGTGCTGAATTCATATTTTTCTCAATGAACTTATCTGGGTAGCAATTTTTTCCAAGTAATTCTCTGATAATCTTAAGCTCCTCGTTGAGGCAGTCGTTGATCCGACAAAAAAGTGGAGGAACAACTAACTGAGTCACTAAAAAGACGTGAGATGGAAGGGGGAATCACCCAATGGTTGTATCACGCTAAGCGTCAAACAGATGATTTCTATGATCGTCACGGTCATACAAGTTCGCAAGAGAAAGAAATACCGAGAAGTTGTAGATGCTGAGTAAAGTGCTCACATTAAGTATTGTATAGGTAGATTACGAAAAACAGAAACAATAATACCGAATTTCATATCAATTTATGCATGACTAAGACTTTAAAGTCACAAGGAATGACTTTCTTTTTTTTGAATTACTGAATTTGCAAAAATTTTACAATATGTGTGTGGTAAGAGCTGTCTGCAAGCCAAAATTGTAGGCAGCAATTTACGTCAATGTTTACGTCCTGAATCAGCGTCACAAGATAAAACATTAACAAAGCCTAACCTTGACGAACTCAACAACCAATCACAGAAGACTTAACGTGGGCATATACGACTCGCAGACCGGGCTGTCTAAGAAACGACCACAAAGAGATGACATAATAACCTTCAGCAAGAAAACAACCAATCAGAAGACGTTGCTCCTCTGCTAACAACAACGAATAGTAATGTACATAAAAATCTATAAATATCTGTTGATTTTCTCAATAAACGATCTGTTGCCTAGCCCTTGTCTTCTGTTGTTACATGTGTAGGTGTGCTTACACATACAAGGTATTGTTTTAAATTATTATTACTTTTTTGTATTACTAAAAGATTGATGCACAGATCAAAATTTGAATACCTTTTCCCTCATCAACAATATACAATCCTTTTGAGACAGGGTGGATAACCCTTAATCACATGACTTGTTGCTTGCATACATTGAGTTCTCATGATAATACAGTTGAGTTTATGACGTGAAACCTGACATTTGCTGATAAGTACACAAATTCTATTTAACGTAGGTCTTGAATCTACACGTTTATGCATATGGAAAGGTATATTTAAAAATAGTTTCACTACATACCAACTGTTAACTATAAAACACAAAATAATTGAGCAAAGAATATCCTTCTCGATAATTTCCTATTCTGACTCTACAATCATATATATATATATATGTTTATACACATGGAATATTCTAGAATAGTAGTCAATAACAATATTGGCGTGCTTTTTAAATAATATCAATTTGTAAAGTAAGATCAATGGAATTACAGTTCATTAAGGATGCTTAAATTATAATAATAATAAAGATATATCAGCGAATAGAATATCAAATAAAATTAGGGAAATTTCTACGAGAATTGAGAATCATTCGAAGCTAGATGGCCAGCGGGGTAAGGACAATGTCTGAAGTAGCTTCTTCTTTCGGACGCACAAATTAGGCTTCCTAATATTGATCCCAACAGCCTCAGTAAAATTCAGTAATCGAACTCTTAAGGCGAAGTTGAGATTTGTTGGTATGCAGTAAATGACTTTGAAAGCTGCCTTGTTAACATCAATCTTGTGTTCTGTATCCACGAGATGAGATAGAAAAGTGCTACGAATAGATTTTGTTTGTTCATAGGGAATAAAATGACAGTTGCAGCGAAGAAAATTTTCTTTTCGACGAAATCATCCACTAGGCTGTACATTCGTGTATTTATAATAAATGTGTAGGAAAGTTCCAGAATAATTTCTGGTCAAGGGTCAGAAGAATAGAATCACAATTAGGAATTAAAATGTTATAATAAACAGGGGGACGAATAAAGCTCAGACAAAGTAGCATAATTACTGAGAGGAATGACATATTGTGCAATCAGGGGTTGGAAATGTAGAAATAACAACAATAGACAGGATGTTTGGATAAAAATTCTAGTGGGATCATAACTAATGTGACGAATAATTGTTTATGCAGTTAGGGATTAAATATGTAGAAATAATAAAATAACAAAATAGACAGGAAGTTCGGATATGAAAATATGGTAGTGTAAATAAGGATTAAGAAAAACTTAAAATAACATAAATAAACAGGAAGTTTGGATAAGAAAGGTAATGGGATAGTCACTACTAAAAGAGTTACCTGTTTATGATGGCCACGGCAGGGACAAGGGTTGAACGTATTTCTTTTGGATACATAGCGTGGGTGTGAATTTTTAGATAGTTACTGCCTCGGCTATACGCAGATGTCTTAATTTCACTCCCTTTGATAGGTTTCATCGAATCTTGTATATTATTTTGAAGGATTTTTCGAATGGTGCTGAATGTCCTGAATTGACCAAATGCTATATCACTGAACTATATACACCTTTTCGTTCTCCTTTTACTAGCCAAGCTGGATAGTGTTCACGAGAGCGTTTTTCAAGTTGGCGCATGGTACGGCCGATGTACTCAACTCAGCAAGAGCAAGTAAACTGCTATATGCATGTTGAAGTGGCCCAATTCAACAGCTTGTCTTTCACGTTCTGGTTGAACAGTTTCTTGCAGAAAAACGTCAGTCGTAGGCTCGCGGCGAAGTATGTCTTCCTCAGAGATTTGCAGAGGCGTTTACGAAGGATTTCTGCTTCAATGTCACCTTTGAATTCTAGATTAAGCAGAAGTATCTTCTTCAGGACGGATTGAACTTGTTCGGAAGTCTTCTTTGATTTGAGGTTCTTGTCTATGAACCTAGGTGGAAAACGTGTTGGTCTACTAAACTAAAACTTCTGGACTTGGTCAATGATAAAGCTGTGCGTGTATGTGTGTGTTTGAAATTCTGAAGGGTCCTAAACTAGGCCAAAATAGCTGTTTAGTGTTGTCTGGTTTCACTTATTGGTTCACTACTACCCTGAAGCATGAGAACTTTGTCTAAATTTCAGTTATCAAGTTTTGGTTTGTAAGGATTTTATTAGCTACAGGCTTGATCACCAGTTGATATCAGCTAGAGAACCATTGGAAAACCTGGAAAGCTGTTTCGTGTAGCATCAGATCGGGCCCCAGTGGATTAAATGGTTTACGAGCTCACCTTGTAACCCGAAGGTCCTGGGCTAGAAGCCTAATGCCTATGATGAAACAGCTATTCAGCACTCCCAGATGGTTTCCAATCGTTCTCTAACTAAATTTCAGTTCACTTACAGCATTTAGATTTGAGTTTTGTAGAAACATAAGAGATCCCCTCAGCCGAAATTCGTCATCTCAAAACATTTTCCCCTTCAAACTATTCACTTATGTGTTTCAGGTTAGACGACGGATTGATATTAGTTAAAGAATCACTGAAAACCATCAGGGAGTACTGGGAAGCTGTTTCATTGTAGTCTAGGACTCCTCGACAGTTCCCATTCACTAGGTTTCGGACCCGGGATCTTCCGGTTACAAGGCAAGCAAACTCGTATACCATTCAGCCACTGAGACCCGATTCAATGACTCATGAATTCTTACTTCTGCCAATCCGTGATCTTTTTATCGCAACCACCAACCAATGTCATCGGTGGGAACTCCATCCTCACTCCCAGCTGAATGGACCCCTGGTTCTCAATGGTTCTCTAACTGATATTAATCCGTGGTGTAACTTGAAACAAGTAGAACCTCTACAATAACCACTTCTTGAATATTCAGTTATCAATTGCTTTTTCTCAGTCCTTATCTCACAAGTGGAGTGGAAGACTTCACTCTTCCAAGTTTGAGTTCTAACGAGTTAGACTGCTAGCCCTACTCCACAGACTTCTATCTCTTCTAAACTTACTACCAGCTAATAAACTAGATGAGTGGAGAAAATTTTCTTTATCGACGAAATCATCTTCACAGGCTGTACAGTCGTATTTATACTTACCAAAAATATATAGTGGTCTATTATTAATTAATAGAGAGCGACGTAATTGATATAATTACTCAGAAGTGGCTTTACAAGTTAAAAGATAAAAGTTGTAAATTACGTGGTACTCAACGGCACAAAGAAATTTGATAAGGTTAAAATTGCTATTGAGTCAGAATAAAGATGGTAGTTGAGTGTCAATTTAACAAGTGTTAAGAGGGTGTGAAAATATACAAAAGGAGCATATGAGAATGATAATAGTGAATTAATTATTAAAGCAAAAGCAAACTAAAAGTAAAATTAAAATGAAAAGAAAAAATCAAAATTTTTTTTATTTATAAAGAACGATTAGTGAAGAAGTTGAGACCAAGGTAGAATAAGAGACTGGACAAGCCTTTTCTGTATACAGAGTTCAGGGTTGTATTGATGAATTGCCAACGCCTCTGCCATACTTAAATGCCGAAACCTGATGCCCTTTGTACCATTTGGCTTCACTTTGTAGATGATCTTAAAAAACGACTCTGGTGGAGCTACGTGGCCTGAGTTCACCAAGTGCTCGAGAATTGAGCTAGTAATTGTCTTGCACTGTCCCTTTGCTAACCATGCCGGATAATGTTCAGAGATGCGTTTGGAAAGCGTGCGCTTTGTGCGGCCAATATAACTAGCTCCACACGAGCAAGTGAATTTATAAACACACATTGAGGTGGCCCAAAGCGGCAGTTTATCCTTCACACACCCGTTGATCATTTGTCGGCTGTAGAAGTTGATACGTAGCTCAGCCATAAAGAAGGCTTTCCTCAGTGATCTGCATAAGCGATTCTTCAAGATCTCAGCTGCGGTATCACCTTTAAATTCAACACTCATAAACAGTAGTTTCTTCGGCACCGTCTGTATTCTTTCAGGTTTTTCCTTTGGCTTCATGTTTTTCTGGATAAATCTCGGAGGATATCCATTCTCTATGAGGACCTGTCTGAGTCGCCCCAGTTCCCCATCGATAGTATCACTTGAACATATCCTCCTTATTCTTGAGGATAAGGAATGGATCAGATTTCTCTTTCTTCTCAAAGGGACCCAGCTATGGAAATTTGTGTACTGACCATTCCATGTTGGTTTCAATTATGTCACCCCCTATTACTCAATAATAGACCGCTATATATTTTTGTAAGTATAAATACGTCTGTACAACCTCTGAAGATGATTTCGTCGATAAATAAAATTTTCTTCACTGAATCTGTCTTTTATTTTCTTTATGACTCAATGGGTATTTTCGGTGAAACTAGGTGAGGTTTGTTTGTCGGAATGGGAGTCGAACCTTTACCACATGTGTATCTGGCGTCTATTCTACTACCATTGAATAGCTAAGTAAACCATATAAATAAAGTTACGTTTGTAAAAGGTGAGAAGGTAATGTAGTTGCATTTTTAACAGTGGAGCAATATTTAGTGTGAAATAAATTTTAACGCTTTATCAGTTGAATGACAGCGTACATACGTATACGATCTTCATAGATTCAGAAGATGAGTTGGAATTCACGTGCTGGCCATTGGATCGTGTACCAGTGGCTTAATGGTTTACGAGCCAGCTCGGCTCGTGACCACAAGGTCCTGGGTTCAAACCCCCTATGGTGGGTACGTACTGCTAAATAGTCGCAAACTGGTCTGACGAAACAACTTTCTGGCAGTACTCCTAGCTGGTTTTCCAATGGTTCTCTAACCAACCGACCTCAGCTGATGACGAAATCTTGTAACTATTCAGTCAATTCCCTATAAACCAATACTTGAGTTCCAGTTAATTAAACCTGATGTGACATGAAGATGATGATAATGTGAGATGACCAACATGAAGGAATTGAGCTGAGATCACGAATCGATATTAGTTAAAGAACCAATCAAAATCAGCGAGTAGCGAACAACTCTTTCCTCCTGCCTTTGGGACTCTTCCCCAGTGCACATTCATCAGCCTATGGAGAATTGAACCTAGGACATTGAGGTCAGCTCGTTGACCATTCAGCGATTGTCACGCAATCTGATGGCCTATTCTAACCTCCACTGAAAGCACAATACAACGTTCATCGGCGAATATATGTTTTCACACTCTACTGGATCTGCCTCACTGGTCACGACTTCTTACTGCAATTCCAATTATTCAGTCATCGGTGACTCTCAGGTTAGTTTTCACGTGTTAGCTTGAAGGGATCTTTTGGTTGATTTCTAGTTAGATCACGAAATGACATCAATTTCGTTTATTTGTCGAAGTCAGTTTTTCACAGTGTTATAGCAAATCATCCGTATATCTTATTGACTGTTATCTTACCAATTCTGGCATTAATCATTTTGACGTCTATTAATCAGTATGCCATAGACCATGGGAAGCGAGGAAACTGATATATGTTGATATCGACACTGAGCTCCTTCTCAAAACGTCCAGCATGGCTCACCCACAAATTGAGTTCAAATACGAATTAGAGAAAGGCGATACTTTATCATTTCTTGGTTCTGATAAGAAGGCAAGATGGCAGTAATGAGCAGGATATTTTGTAGAGAAAATCATGGACTGGCCAATACACCCTTTTCAGGTGGTGTTTTCCTCTTACATACAAACGAAATCTCATCAGTACTCTGATGTTTTGTGCTAGAAATATCTGCACAACCTGCACTCTTGATGATAGCATAAGGAAAATAAATAACTTATTATATGATAACGAATTTTTGATGTATTTGTGCGTTGAAGTTTCTTTAGCAATTTGGTTAGGTTTTGGGGGTGAGGTTGCCAGCACCACGTCCCAACCCTCCCTCTTTATCCGGACTTGAGAACGGCTAGAAAACTGGTGAGCTATTAATCTAGGCGAGGTTAGAATGAAACTATGGGAACAAACAAAACAAGAACCAAACGCTCAACAAATATGCAGGAGAAAGTGGAGATGGATTGGACACTCGCTGAGGAGGCCTCTTGGTGACATCGCGCGTCAGGCCAGTGCTCGAGTGGAACTCGAAAGGGAAGCGGCGAGTGGAACGTTCAAGGTTGACATGGAGGAGATCGTGTGAAGAAGAGTTGAAACAGTATGGACAACATGGATGCAAGTGATAAGTACAGCAGAAGGCAGAAGCAAGTGGAGACGTGTAGTTGAAGCCCTTTGTTCCACTAGGAACCCAAGGGAACAATAATAAATAATAATAATATCAGAATGGATGTCTAGAAGAAATTTGATAAGGTCTCCATGATGAGGACAGACAGAGAGAAATGCCTGCAAAATGCTCAGAAGAAACATATATATATATATAATAACGTTCAAAGGAGAAAACCGCTGAATTACTGACGTCGAAACTCCTAAAAATAACAGCTAAAACATTCTTACACATAGCCGAAGCTATGGGAATCGATTCGAGAGAACAATCTCAGTCTTTGCATACAAAAGAAGTTTGTTCTACCTTTGTCTCTCCCTTAGCCTAGGTGAATTCTACTCAAAACCCTTCCACCCTTTCTTATTTTCCATTTCCTTCGTACTTTTATGATATTTTTATTTAAACTCTGATTATCTGTCCACTTCACCTACGTTTAGTATTACGTAACTTTTAAGATTTGACCTAATTTATTTATTTATTGAATTGTCTACATATACACATATTACTACCTTTGTTATTCTTATCGCCACCTGCATAAACCTTATTATCAATATTTTGTTATCATTATAATCATCGTTATTAATGGCGTTCAAAATATTTACCACATTACTATTATTATTATTTTATCCAAAAAATCACCATCATTGGTTAAAATCTTTATATTTAAATCTATGTAAGTTAGAATAAAGCTTGAATAAGATCTAATTGAAAACAACAATATTATTCGCTTATACGTCTTGTTCTAAAACATTCTTTGCGCCAACATTGTGTTCAAAATTCGCCATTCGCTGTATAATTCTAATGCAGGTGAAAGATAAGCTACCGAGTCTGGCCACTTCAATGTGTATTTATAAATTTAACTGTTCTCGTGGAGACAGTTACACATGGAAGGATGTCTCGACAAGCCCACCATCGCCTTCTTGAGCATTGTAAACGGGTTAGGTAGAGGACATACAGTCACTCAGGAGTTCCATACTGTCACACCTTATGGATATAAAGCACAAGATGGATAAAAATTCAACCTTTGCAATTCTACACAAGGTGTCACCACAATTCACTAAGTTTGTACATCCTCAATCGCTAAGCATGACTGAAGCAGTTGCCATAAACATGTTCCAGATCAATCTTTGTGTTCAGAAGAAGTTTGTTCAATCCCTGTCCTTCTCATGGCCTTCAATCCCGACTTAGAATTTTATTATTATTATTGTTTCCTTTAATTCCTAGAGGAACATAGGGCTTCAGCCGTGCGTCTCCATTGCGTTCGGTTCTCTGCTAGAGTCTTCACCTGGCTCCAAGTCTGCCCACACGCTTTCATCTCCTCTTCACATGACCTCCTCCAAGTCACCCTCACACTGACGACCAACTCTCCGCTTCCCTTTCAGGTTCCACTCGAGCAATGGCTTGTCTAGTGATGTCACTTGATGGTTTCCTCAGAGTATGACCAGCCAATCCATCTCCATTTCTTCCTGCCTATTTGTTTCACAATCGGTTCCTGCTGAGTTGGTTCGCTCATTGCCAGAGATCTCTGTTGCTGGTCTTTTCTGGCCGGCCATCTGATCTTGAGTATTGAGCGAAGACAACTGTTAATGAAGGTCTGTAGTTTGTTTGAGATGCTCTTTATGACGCGCAGTGCAAGTCTCTGGTCCGTAAAGTAGCACTGACTTCACATTGGAGTTGAAAATCCGGATCTTACTTTTGATGCTGAGTGCTGTTGACCTCCACACAGACTTGAGAGTAAAGAAAACTTGTCTTGCTTTTCCGATTCTTGCTTTGGTATCCTCGTCAGTTCCACTGGCCTGTAGTTGAAACGATGCTTCCCAGGTAGGTAAAGGAGGTTGTTTCTTTCATATTTCTCCCATTTATGCTGATTGTTTTCAGTTGTTGTTGCTGTCGGTGGTGTTGCCCAGGAATTTTCATCACCTCTGTTTTGTCTATGTTCACCTGAAGTCCTATCTTTGATGCTTCTTCTGCCAATTTGTTGCTTTTCGCTTGCATATCTTCCAGTTTGTGGGAAATCAGACATATATCATCGGCGAAGTCCAGATCCTCCAAGTTTTTTGTGTGAGTCTATTTTATGCCTGTTTCCTTATTGCCCGCTGTTTGTCGCATTATCCAATCTACTGCAATCAAGAAAATCATTGGCGATAGTAGGCAGCCAGCTTGTCTTACTCCTGTCCTCACTTCGAAGAGTTCCGTAAGTTTCCCGTTGTGGATTACTTGGCACGCAGCATTGTCGTACAGCTGTTGGATGAGATGTATAATTGTCGGTGGCAACCCATAGTAGCAAAGTAGTTGTCAAAGCATCTCTCGATCGACGCTTCGACTTAGAATAGTTAGGTGTAAATATTATTATTATTATTTTATTCGTACTGCTAACTTTATTGTCGATATCATTCTGTGTTATAGTTGCATTTTTAAATCTTAGTTTCTCGGTTTTTTTTTTACTATTATTATTCCGCTTACATTCTACTAGATTATATTAAACTTCGTTGACCCATATTGTTTTTCAAATATCTATTGTAATGTGAGAATAATATTCAGTTGGAACCCATTGTCTATATCACACCACCACACTCGTCCCCTCATCAAATACTTTAGACTGAAGGTGGTCCTATCTTCTTGGTGCTGGAGTCTTTGTTTGCTTTTCTTACTGTATCCATTTCCGGAGCTCGCTGACGTTAACCCGCTTCTCTTTGTTTGCACTTTTGATGGTATATACGTGACCCCGTCTCGCGGTGACCATGTATAGTCCTTCCCACTGGCTGTGTATTCGCCGGTGTTTCGCCTCACACTATCATATGCTACTTTCGCCCTACCTCTCAGTAGCGTTCCAAGTAAAAACGTCTCCTCTGATGGATCTTGAACACCAGTCAACTGCGCAACAGCCTCGAAATCCTGCAAGAAGATTCATGCGTCTCCTTCTTCACAGATTGAAGGCCATGGGCTTTTCATTTGTTAGCGGCAGGTAGCGACACCAAATGTAATGTGAGAATTTATATTCTGTTGGAATCCATTGTCTATATCCCACCACCACACTATGACTAATATTTTACGTTATAACTATAGAGCTTAATGGGAATTTATCAAATCGTGCCTGAATAGGGCCAGTCGCTAGTGAGCCTCAGAATAATTTTCAAGTATTGGTTTTGTAGGGCAGTTAACCTGGGGTTCTAGTGGGAAGCCGTGACCAGTAGGGTACAGCAGGTTGAAGATGAGGCAGTAACTCATAGAAGGAGACATTGAGAAATGGTCGTGCTATGTCGTGAATTGGCAGAAGTTAGAAATCAAGGACCATTGGATCGGGTCCCAGTGGCTCAATGGTCTACGAGCTCGCTTTGTAACGAGAAGGTCTTGGGTTCGAACCCCGGTGGGTGCGTACTGTTGAAGAGTCCCAAACTAGGACGAAACAGCTGTCCGGTATTCCCAGGTTTTCCAGTGGTTCTCTAACTGATGTCAGCTCATGATGAAATCCTCCATGAAATCAAACAAAAGAAATCCCTACAAAACCAGTACTTGAAAATCTGAATTTCGCAAGTGATATATGTTCAATGTCGCACAAATTCGAAGATCCACGGACGAAAATCGACAAGTTTGTAGAGAAAACAGTAGTTCAAATGAACATAAGGAAGACAGAGGCGATGTTGAAGATACTTAACCAACACCAAGCATCAGTGTAACCATCAACTGGAGGAATCTAAAGGATGTCACCTGTTCCAATTTTATGAACAGCTCCATTTCTATTATAGGCGACACAGAAGCGGATATCAAGGCCAGCGCCAGGATCGAAAAGGCAAGAAAGAATTTCACAACTCTGAAATTAATGTGGAAATCTATTGCACTCAGCATAATGAACAAGACACTACTGTCGACGCAGTCGGTGCTTCTACTGTGATTCAGAGATTTGGCGCGTGTGTCATCAGTAGCTTCTCTATTTGCTACTGCTGGCTTTCATCAACATCTAACCGTTTCACTCGATACTGAAATTAGACGGCTGGCCAGAGAGGATAAGCCAAAAGGATTCTAGGAATGAAACAACTAACAGCCTATCGCCCAATAGATATACAGAAGGAAATGGAGATGGACTTGACATATACCAGGAAGACCGTTGAGCGACATTATACGACAGGCGTAATGATGAGTTCGGCGTATGTCCGAGAGTGGAATGGAGAAAATTATGTCAGAAGGAAATGGAGATGTGTTGCTCGACTAGTAACCCGAGGGAATAATATTATTATTAAAACCATTGTGTGCATGTAACAACAGAAGACAAGGGACAGGCAACAGATCGTTTATTAAGGAAAATCAACACATATTTATAGATTTTAATGTACATTATTGTGGATTATTGTTAGTAGAAAATACAGTCTTTTGATTGGTTGTTTCACCCAGAAAGTTAACCTTGCATCTTTTGTGGCTGTGTCAGATCATCCATATGCTAACTGTATCCGTCTACGCAAAGCCTTTGTTCTCATTTTCTCACGACCAATATTGGGGACATAAACATTGACGTCAATTACTGTCTGTCAACTTTGGCTAGCAGCCAGTTCTCACCACATGCATACATTGATTTTTTGTTTAAACTTGAACTCTCTGGGTAAGTATGTTAATATTGTTTCTGTACATAAACTTAATAGTAACTTTTGGCTGTAAGCAGCTGATAAGAAGCTGACGAAATAAATGACGGTACCATTTTATTCTGCAGAAACCACACTGTTGTTCTTGCTTTATTCAAAATAAAAACAACACAAATAGGTTACAAGAGTGGTCAAATCAAAACATATCATAAATCCTTGTAGCGTTTGATGACTGTTAGTGGAAGTCGTTTACTTTGGGTTAAGACTACCTGAGTAGGGTCCTCTAGAGTACGAGAACCAACGACTGGCTCAAAATGATTCTCAGTGGTGAAGATGTATTTTTTACACGTTATGAACTCCTAGATGTATCAAATTCTCATTATTTCTCGTTCACCTATTCTTCCTTTCTCATATTTTTCTTTATTTATTATTATTATTAAAGTTCTCCTGCCTTTGTATACTATGTAGAGTGTGGCTATCTGAACTTTTGCACTTCTGTACAAATTTCTACTTTGAAAACTTTGTCAATCAGTCAGTCAGTCAATTAGCAATAAATTAAGTAATTTGCTGGATTTCGCGGATGATTTATGTTTGATGTCACACAAAATTGAAGAATTACAAGAGAAAACCAACATACTGGTCGAAGAAGCAGCAAAGACAGGACTCCAGGTGAACATAGACAAGACGGAGCTTATGAAAATAAACAAACAACAACAACAGCAGCAACATCCAGCGACAATCACCATCAACGGGAGGGATTTGAAATAGGTTACTTCATTCACTTATCTGGGGAGCATTGTCTCAACTACAGGAGGAACAGACGAAGATGTCAAATCGAGAATCGGGAAGGCGAGAAACATATTCATCAACCTGAAACCAATCTGGAAATCTTCGTCACTCAGCATCAACAACAAAATTCGGATTTTCAATACAAACGTCAAGTCAGTCAGTTCTTCTATACGGATCAGAAACTTGACGGCGGGTCACCAAGAATATTTCCAACAGCCTGTTGCAGACCTTTAGCAACAGCTGTCTTCGTTCTATACTCAAGATCAGATGACCGGAAAGAATCACCAACAAGAAACTATGGGAAGAAACAAAACAAGAACCAATCAATCGCCCAACAAATATGCAGGAGAAAGTGGAGATGGATTGGACACTCGCTGAGGAGGCCGCTGGGTGACCGCGCGTCAGGCCATTGCTCGAGTGGAACCCGAAAGAGAAGCGGCGAGTGGTTCGTCGGTGCAAGGGTGACATGGAGGAGATCGTGTGAAGAGGTGTTGAGACAGTATGGACTAACATGGACGTAAGTGAGAAGTACAGCAGAAGACAGAAGCAAGTGGAGGCGTGCAGCTGAAGCCCTTTGTTCCACTAGGAACCCAAGGGAACAACAATAATAATAATATAATTTGCTAGTCTAAACGTCCATTAACTCAGAAAATATAAACTATAAGCATCATCAACAAAACTTTACAAGTTTTCTTAAGAATCCTCCTAATCCACAGATTTTTGTCTTGAAAATAGTTGAAACAATTTACTGATAATCTGGCTTATATTCAGT
>OX235272.1:124039080-124088145 GCA_944472155.2 Trichobilharzia szidati | reverse complement strand
AACCAATCCTTACAAACCAACTATAGACAACACACACTGCCGGTAAGGGGCAAACTGAATTGGGGTACAAAGGTATAAGGGAATAGTAGGCCGCTAGTTAGCGATATCAGTTGAATATGGTTAAAATGTACAGTTATTCAGAACATAAAATGTAAATAGATTGGTGAATGACCTACTAGTGTATTTACAGTCAACAGAATATAAATTTCACACGGGTTGGTGTGTGGGTGTAAGTGTAACACTCAAAGACAACAGGCACAGCCAATGAAGGGAGAACACGAAGATGCGGGAGAAAAGGTCTTTATTAACACCACGCAAGATTTAAAACTGCTCGGGTACAAAGTTATTTATCATCATGTATAACAAGTTTCGACAACCGGTCTTCTTCTTCCTCCAGCAGGGCCACGTCTGCGTTCCTTTCTGAAAAATAGGAAATAGGAAACTCGTTTAGTGATATCATACAAGTTTTTATATCATTACATAAGGGGTGAGTAGTTGAGTTGTACTCACTGGTGTGACAGAAAATATGAATAAGACAAAATACAAACGAAAAAAGTGCGGAACACTGAATGTGAGTTTGCGCGGGTTAACAGATAACAAATGTAACGATCAAATAAAGAGGTTAAATAGTGAACTGTAGTCAAATGAAGGATGACAAGATAGGCTTAGTGTGAGTCCAATGCTTGACAAATAATAATGATTGATAATTATGGTGTGAAGTAAACTATGAGATGAATGCGACCCTATTCACCAGGATAAACACAGGTGCTGAATGTGCTGTTTTTACACATAACCGTGAAACTTAAACGAATTGAAGAAAAATGAGAATAATTTAATAATTCCCATTGGAGCATTAAGAAGACACAATATTCAGAGAAGAGACTCTCGCCAACAACGAATTCATTATCAAGCTGTACAATCGTATAAATGTGCATTTTAAGGAGTTATATCCGGTGAGGGAATTAGGTCAAAGGCGTGAACACATGAAATAATAATAATAGTATGAAGTGCAATTAAAATATTTGCGATTATAATCATAGTTTAATGTCAAGTAGCAAAACAATTAATGTCACATATATAATAATACATAAGGTGTATAGATATTGTTGGAAAGGGGTACATAATTATAGGATTAGTAGGCGAATGATAAAATGTTACATAATATGGTGTGAGATTTGATACGATAGAATTCAATATTGTAAAAATTAAAAAAATAATAATTTTGGATTTAGAATGACAAGTGGGACAAGCGGAAACCATCCAGAATAAAAATAGTAATAATAATAATAATAATCGTAGTAATAAGGAAAAGGTACATAGAATAACTAAATAAACAAAATACATAAAAAAAAATGTCTATCCCTCCACAGCCAAGGCAGAAGTAGGGATTGTACATACTTCTTTTGTACACAAAGGTCTCGCTGGCTTAAAGTCATGAATCGCCAAGGCCTCCACTGTCTTTAGAAGTCTGTAACGAAGAAAACGCAGCCGGCAAGTTAGCATGGATTCGGTAGATGATCTTAAAATCATGGTCAAGGTTGGCAGAGTGACAGGAGTCGATCAGGTGTTTCAGAATACAGCTTCTCATACAATTCATTTCTCCCTTGTAAAACCATGTGGCTGAAATATGTTCTCGTGTCCGTGTGGAAAGCGTCCTCTGGCTACGACCAATGACAATATAGTTTGCTCCACAATAGGATCAGGTGAACTGATAGATGCACATGGAGGCGGTCAGACGGTGGAGCTTATCTTCAACAGAGATGGAGAACAACTTGCGGTTGGTGAACATCATTTGTAATTTTGCTGCAAAGAACGTCCTACTGACTGATTTAGAGAGATGGTTTTTTGAGCATACCTGAAGCTTGATCACCTTTGAATTCCAAGTTCATGAATGAGGTTTACATTGGAACTGAGTCGGTGACTAGTCTAGACTGCTTATTTTTCATGTTACTGTCAATACATCGGTTAGGGTAACCGTTTTCTACGAGCGTTGCCTTTAGGAAGTCAAGTTCTGGGTCAACTCAATCAGAACTACAAATGTTTCTTATCCTAAAGCAGAGCAAACGAATTAACGATAATCATAATAATAGCTTTATTCTGAAGAAATGAGTTTATGCATAATAGACAATCTTCAGCGAGTTCCATTGCAAGGTATTTACACCTTATGTAGAATCTTCGAAGGATGGAATAATCGATAATAAATCATCTGAAGCAGTGTTGTCTCATCCGAGATATGCTTCAGTGCTACTCCACAATTCTCGTCCTCAATTTCCTTCGAAAAATTCCTAACAGTTGTATGAAATTGTGCGCCAATATAAATTGCGACTCACTTTGAATTTATGATCATCTCCCGAATCCATGCTAACTTGTCGGCTGCGTTTTCTTTGTTACAGACTTCTAAAGACAGCTGCGGCTTTGGCCCTTTATGACTTTAAGCCAGCCAGACCTTTGTGTACAAAAGGAGTATTTGTTTATGTATTTTGTTTATTTAGTTGTTCTATGTACCTTTCCCTCATTACTACGATTATTATTATTCTCACTCTGGATTGTTTCCGCTTGTCCCACTTCTCATTCTAAATCCAAAATTATTATGTTTTTAATTTTTACAATATTGAATTCTATCTTATCAAATTTCTCACCATGCTATGTAACATTTTATATTCGATATTTGGAGGCAATTGGTAGGAATCCTTGGACCTAGGTTTCCTGCTAGTTGACACTCATCAGCAAGGCATATCTGCAACCCTGAAGTAACTTATGTCCCTTCTGTCCTTCAGGATTGCAAATACGCCTTACTGATGAGTGCCAACTAGCACGAAACCTAGGTCCAAGGCTTCCTGCCGATTGCCTCCAACTATCTAATATCAAATCAATGTGCACCATGATGGCGAGCTACCTAGTGGCATGGTGGCCACATTGCAAATACCTGACTTATAGAATTCAGTCTGCACCAAATAAGGACTAGATATGTCACACTAGTTACTAGTGTCCAATCAAAATACATTTTATATTCGCCTACTAATCCTATAATTATGCACCTCTTTCCAACATCTATACACCTTATGTATTATTCTATATTTGACATTAATTGTTTTGCCACTTGACATTTAACAATGATTACAATCACAAATATTTTACTTGCATTCCATACTACTATTATTATTTCATATATTCACACCTTTGATCTAATTCCCACACCGCATATGATTTCTTAAAGCCATATATATATATATATATATATATATACGATTTTATAGCTTGACAATAAATTCGTTGAAAAGAGTCTCTTCTCTAAATATCGTGTTCTTTATGCTACAATTTATTATTATTATTGTTCCCTTGGGTTCCTAGTGGAACATAGGGCTTCAACTGCACGTCTCCACTTGCTTCTGTCTTCTGCTGTTCTTTTCACTTGCGTCCATGTTATTCCATACTGTTTCATCTCCTCCTCACACGATCTCTTCCATGTCACCCTTGGACGTCCCACTCGCCGCTTCCCTTTCGGGTTCCACTCGAGGGCTTGACGCGCGATGTCACTCAACGGCCTCCTCAGCGAGTGTCCAATCCATCTCCACTTTCTCCGGCATATTTGTTGGGCGATTGGTTCCTGTTTCGTTTGTTCCTATAGCTTCTTGTTTGTGATTCTTTCTGGCCATCTAATCTTCAGAATGGAGCGAAGACAGTTGTTGATAAAGGTCTGCAACCTGTTGAAGATGTTCTTTGTGACCCGCCAAGTTTCTGATCCATCCGAATAGAAGAACTTACTGACTTGACGTTTGTATTGAAAATCCGAATTTTGTTGTTGATGCTGAGTGACGAAGATTTCCAGATTGTTTTCAGATTGATGGATGTGTTTCTCGCCTTCCCGATTCTCGATTTGACATCGTCGTCCGTTCCTGCTGTAGTTGAGACAATGCTTCCTAGATAAGTGAAAGAAGTAACCTCTTTCGAATCCCTCCCGTTGATGGTGATTGGCACTGGATGTTGCTGCTGCTGTTGTTGGTTGGTTATTTTCATAACCTCCGTCTTGTCTATGTTCACCTGGAGTCCTGTCTTCTCTGGCTGCTTCTTCGACCAGTTTGTCGGTTTTCGCTTGTAAGTCTTCGATTTTGTGTGACATCAAACATAAATCATCCGCAAAATCCAGGTCTTCTAGGTTCTTAACGTCGGTCCAGGATATCCCTGTCTTCTCGTTTCCCACTGTCTGACGCATAATCCAGTCCACCACAATTAGGAATATCATTGGTGATAATAAGCACCCTTGTCTGACTCCTGTGTTTACTCCAAACGCCTCGCTGAGTCTTCCGTTGTGAATCACTTGACATGTGCCGTTTTCGTACAGCTGTTGAATAAGGTTGATGAATATTTGGGGTACGCCGTAGTACTTGAGTAGTTTCCAAATTACTTCGCGATCAAAGCTGTCGAAGGCCTTCTCAAAGTCTATAAAGTTGAGGTAGAGGTTTGATTGCTATTCCATGCTTTGTTCGATGATGATGTGTAGAGTTGTAATTTGGTCAGAACATGATTTGCGTTTCCTGAATCCCGCTTGTTCTGGTCGGAGTTCTAGTTATTAGTGGAGTCCATCCAGTCGGGAGTGAGGATGGAGTTCCCACAGATGACATTGGTTGGTGGTCGCGCTGAAAAACAGAACCACGAATTTGTAGAAGTTGGAGTTTGTGGGCTGACCACTGATTCGGAAGATCCTTGGTTCGAAACCCAATGGTAATTTAGTTGATCACAATAAACTCACTGGTTAATCGGATTTCAGCTTTCATCCATGACTGTGCAAATATTGTGTAAACGAAAAGTATTCACATTTATAATTTGTGTCAAAATGGCTGTAATTATTCGATAAATCAATCAGTTAATCACTGTAATAGCCGCCATTGTTTTAACTTTAATTCACTTATGAAGTGTTACACCCTACAAATATCAACACAGATATTACCAATCACTTGAATGTTTATATGAAAAAGTATTCTGGTTTTAGGCTTCAATCAATAACTTTTTTTATTGATTTACTTTACCTATCATCATCGCATTTGGCCAGTTAGTCTTTATAGTTTCATACTGTGGTGCGTAATAATGGCAGGAGTTTGTGAGTGGTAAATTAATGACGTCTTCTCTCCAAGCTTCTTCTAGGGATTAAGTTGTAAAGACTAGGTAATTCATGAAGAATACAATTTTCTGAACAAACAGCTGTGATTCCAATAACTTCGTCGTTCTTCATACTTCATAGTTTCATTAGTTACGAGCCTGAATAGCTCAGTGGTAACGTCTCTGACTGCAACACTGGGTGACGCGGGTTCGAATCTCAGAAGGGACATCAGTTCCTTCAAGGTTGCAGATACGCCTTGCTGATGAGTGCCAACTAGCACGAAACCTAAGTCCAAGGCTTCCTGCCGATTGCCTCCAACCATCTAATACAAATCCATGAAAATTACAATACAACTTATGTCAACCCGTGATCAACGTGTAAAAACAAAACTGATCCTCACAAACGAACTACAGAGAATTTATCTGATGCTTGCTAGTGACTTGCTACAAGATGGAGTTTCCTGGAGATCTAGTGAGAAGTCATGACCAGTGAGGTCCATCCAGATGTCACGCATGAGGATGGATGTTCCACCGACGACATTGGTTGGGGTCGCGCTATATCACATATTGGTAGAAGTTAGAAATCATGCACTGGCAATTGAATGGGGTCCCACTGGCTGAATGGTATACGAGCCTGCCTTGTAGCCGGAGGGTCCTGGATTTGAACTCCAGGGGGTGCGTACTGCCGATGATTGCCATTCTAGGCTGATGGAACAGCTGTCCAGTACTCCCCCCCAGCTGGTTTTCAATGGTTCTCTAACTGATATCAATCCGTGATCAACCCGTAAAAACAAAACCAATCCTTACAAACCAACTATAGACAACACAAACTGCCGGTAAGGGCAAACAGAAATTATATCAGAAACTGAATTGGATACAAAGGTATAAGGGAATAGTAGGCTGTTAGTTAGCGATATCAGGTGAATGTGGTTAAAATGTACAGTTATTCAGAACACAAAATAATATATAACATAAAATATGCAGTTAACAGAATATAAGTTTCACACGGGTGGGTGTATGGGTGTTTGGAGTGAGTAGTTGAGTTGTACTCAGTGGTGTGATAGAAAATATGAATAAGACAAAATATACAAACGAGACAAATGCGGAACACTGAATGTGAGTTTGCAGGGGTTAACAGATAACAAATGTAACGATAAAATAAAGAGGTTAAATAGTGAACTGTAGTCAAATGAAGGATGACAAGATAGGCTTAGTGTGAGTCCAGTGCTTGACAAATAATGATGATCGATAATAATGGTGTGAAGTAAACTATGAGATGAATACATCCCTATTTACCAGGTTAAACACAGGCGCTGAATGTGCTATTGTTAAACATACCCGTGAAACTTAAACGAATTGAAGAAAAATGAGAATAATTTGATAATCCCCATTGTAGCTTTAAGAACACAATATTCAGCGAAGAGACTCACCCCAATAACGAATTTATTATCAAGCTGTACAATCGTATAAATGTGCTTTTTAAGAAGTTATATCCGGTGAGGGAATTAGGTCAAAGGTGTGAACACATGAAATAATAATAACAGTATGAAATGCAATTAAAATATTTGTGATTATAATCATAGTTAAATGTCAAGTAGCAAATCAATTAATGTCATATACAGAATAATACATGAGGTGTACAGATATTGTTGGAAAGGGGTGCATAATCATAAGATTAGTAGGTGGATATAAAATGTTACATAACACGGTGTGAAATTTGATACGATAGAATTCAATATTGTAAAAATATGCCTTTTGGATTTAGAATGACAAGTGGGACAAGCGGAAACAATTCAGAGTGAGAATAATGATAATAATCGTAGCAATGAGGGAAATGTACATAAAGTAACGAAATTAACGAAATACAAAAATAAATCAATGTCTATCCCTCTACGACCAAGGCAGAAGTAGGGATTATACATACTTCTTTTGTACACAAACGTCTGGCTAGCTTAAAGTTATGAATGGTCAAGGCCTCCGCTGTCTTTAGATGTCCGTAACGAAGAAAACGCAGCCGACAAGCTAACATGGATTCAGTAGATGATCTTAACATCATGGTTAGGGTTGACAGAGTGAAAGGATTCGACCGGGTGTTCCAGAATACAGCTTCTCACAAACTTCCTTTCTCCCTTGTAAAACCATGTGGCTGGAATATGTTCTCGTATCCGTGTGGAAAGCGTCCTCTGGCTACGGCCAATGACAATATACCTTGCTCCACAATAGGGTCAGGTGAACTGATAGATGCACATGGAGGCGGCTAGATGGGAGAGCTTATCTATTAGAGAGATGGAGAACAACTTGTGGCTGGTGAACATCATTAGTAATTTTACTCCAAACAACGTATTACTTACTGACTGCTTTAGAGAGACGGTTGTTTTGAGCATATCTGAAGCTTGACCACCTTTGAACTCCAAGTTCATGAATGAGGTTTACATTGGAAGTGAGTCGGTGACCAGTTTAGTCTGCTTATCTTTCATGTTGCTGTCAATAAATCGGCTATAGTAACCTTTATCTGAGGGCGTGGCCGTTTTTGGAAGTCAATTTCCGAGTCAACACAATCAGAACTACAAATGTTTCTTATCTTAAAGCAGAGCGAATGATTTAGGTTCCTTATCCTGGAGATAGGCACCCAACTATAAAAATTAGTTAGTTGTCCGTTTCATGTACCTTTCCAGTGGATGGATCTTTTGAGAATATCCTACTAACATGACCAGATAAAGGTGCAGGAATTATTAATAATGGATCACACAATGCAAAACATGTTGTCAGACGAGACAAAATTTCAGAAACCTGAACGTGAGAAGATTAAGACAGCAATGACAGAGAAATTAGTCACACAGGTTCTGAAACGAATGAAGGCTGATTGATTATTGACAACCGAGTTAAAGGAAAAGTTAAGACCTTCTGGATCGATCATTCCTCGACTCTATAGCCTTCTGAAAATCCATAAATCTGGATTACCAATGCGTCCCATTTTTGACATACCAGGTTCATTGTATCATTATACTGCAAAATGGATAGCAGAAAGCTTGGAACTATTAAGAAGGCAAGTATGTACCTGTTGTTTGTATAACACTTTTGAATTTGTTAATTACTTTAATGATATTAATGTTACTGGGAAAATTATGTTATCACATGGTGCATGCTCACCTTTTACCAATGTTCCATCAAATGAAACGGTATGCTTCATTTGTAATCATATAGACTTACATATTGTATACGTAGGAATTCCCACATGATACCTAAAAGACCTCATACTTCGATGTGCTCTCAGTGTGCAATTTCTTTTCATCATGGAAATCTATAGACAGAGAGATATAGGGTAGCTAGCAGATCTCTTTTTGGCTAGTATGGAGAGCAGTACTCTCACATCTGCTACAAAGGGACTTAACTGCTACAAAAGATACACGGATGACACGTTCATCAAATGCGACGAGAACTGCCAGCTGAATGACAGTCATCCTGTTATACAGTTCACCTTAGAAAGAGAAAATGAAGGGAAAATATCTTTCCTTGATGTGCTACTCACAAGAAGAGCTGACGGGTCTTTGAAAAGATCTGTTTATAGAAATTCCATATTAGTTTGTTTATTAGATGTATCACACAGTCAGTGAAACAGTATTATTTACTGGATGACGTTTCCAGCAAAATTTATTGTTTATAATCATTTCATAGTTGATTTTAGAAATTCACCTAATTATGAATTATCTAAATATTTAGCCATGGTATTAAATCCCCTAAAAAGCCACTCGAAATCTAGACTAACAAATTCTTATGAACTAAAACATAGATTAGATAATTTAAAATTAGCTAATGAAGAGAAAATGGTTAGTTTTGACATTGTCAGTTTATACACACGTATACCAATAAATATGGCTATAGAGGCAGTCAGAAACGAACTCATTTCTGACCAAGAACTCGAACTTAGGACGAAAGTGCCACTTGATGACATAAGGGTGCCTGACTTCGACAGCATTTAAATTCCAAGGGAAAACATACAAACAAACTGAGGGAGTTGCTAAGGGATCATCGCCAATATCCCCGGTCGTGGCAGATATATTCATGGATAAGTGGGAAAACATGGTGATTGAAACGTTCAACCCTACCCCAAAAGTAATGTGGAGGTATGTGGGTGACACATACACTGTACTTAGAACCCAAGATACAGATAGATTTTTCTAACACATTAACTCAAAAGTGGAGGCAATTCAATTCACTTATGAATTAGAAAGTTAGAAAGGGGAACTGCCGATGTTAGATTGCAGTGTAAAAAGGAAAGAAGATGGGAAGTTAAACACACTAGTGTCTACAGGAAACCCACACATTCAAACAGATATTTGGACTCCCGATCATCCCATCCTATGTCAGTAAAAATAGGATTGGTGAAATGTTTAAGTGACAGAGCACAAAAACTAAGTAGTACCAAGTAAAATCTAAGACAGGAAAGAAGGCATATAAGAGAAGATTTGAAACTTAATAATTACCCTGATAAATTAGTCAAGAAATATATAAGGAAATTTAAAAATAAAATAAATAGTGATAGTATCGATAGTGATAATAATAATAATATTGACGACATGCATGTCAAATATGCGCAAGACAGCACCAACAATAAGGAATCTAAATCATCGGTAGTAATTCCATACAAGGAAGGAACCTCGGAAACCTTACGCAGAATTCTTAACAAGGCAGGAATAAAAGTGGCTGGCATTCAAACGCACAAACTAAATTAGAAACAAGCTTTGTCGGTTAAAGGATCCTGCGAGTGGAGCCTTTAAAACAACACAATTTAGTTTATCTAATACCTTGCTGTGATGATTGTCAGGTCAGATACATAGCTCAAAGTAGTAGAACAGGGGCAGTCAGACTTGCGGAGCACAAAAAGCCTAGCAGCGAAATCTAGATTAGTTGACTCGAATAAGATAAGAAATCTAGAGAATAATTCAGCTATAGTACTCACTAAACGCAATTACACACAAACACACAATAGGATGGGATAGGATGACAGTTTCAAAATCTAATACAACTAACATGGTGGAGGGAGAGATTGATAACAAAAGCTTTGTTTATCGAAACAACTGAAGAGAATACGTGGAATAGGAATGACTCAACACCTGTCCACCCAGATGTCTGCAAAATTCTACTACCCCAACGACGACAAATAGGAGAGGACAAAGAAAACTATAAAACTCAAGTATCGAAGTCGTGTGATTATAATTGATGAAATGATTATGAACAGGCATAAATTGTGTTCGAAACAGTGTCATCCAGTAAATAATACTGTTTCACTGACTGTGTGATACACCTAATAAACAAACTAATATGGAGTTACTTACTACCACAGTGCCCAACTTTTACACATATATTAATATGTTTACAGATAATCGACTTGGATAGGACTACTGACCAATTTTTACAGTTCTTTCCCCATAAGCAGAGTAAAATGGAATCTAAACCGTTCTCTCTCTGAAAAACGGGTGCGGAAAATTTGTAGTGAAGACAGTACTGACAGTGAACTCACACAATTAAAAGAAACCTTCATGGAGAACGGGTATCCACAACGATTTGTAGTCGCCGGTAGCAAGGTACGTGGAAGAAATACAGAGATTGATAGGATAGCTAAAAACGTGTTACACTTAAACTTATAATTTAGGGGTGGTGAGATCATTGAGAAAAACGTTCTTTGCTGCTACGTTACGAATAACCCACTCTAGCCGTCCACTGGTGCACCTTAATGTCAAGGAAATGTTGCCCCGATTGTCTAATTCTATATGTTCCCCTGCTGTTGCAGGGCTAGGTACATAGGATTTTCGTCGGGAAACATATCCCACCACTTTCGAGAGCACCTCCTAGTTTGGCTGAGCAAGGCAGAACGTAGAGGTATTAATTCATCCATATTGCAATAAATATTGTAGATACTGACCACGCAGCAATTGACACATCGCTTATAATATAGTCTAGGAAGTTTGACAAAGTTTACCGAAACGGACACGAGTACATTTGCTTCACATAGCAGAGGCCTTGGCAATACATAACATAAAGCCAGTGCTTTGTGTACAAAAACAATTTGTACGATCTCTTTCGTTACCATGGTGTTGATTTTACTATGTAATTCACATAAAAACTTTGTTATCCTTCTTTATTCCGTCTTCCATTTTTGTTATTTGTTTCATTTCATTTTACTTTATGTTATCATGTTCTAACATTTTATCTAGTCTACTAACCTCGGCTAGTTAACTAGCCTTCTAGTTTTCCAGCCGGTCCCACGCCCGGGTAAAGAGGAAGGGTTGGGTCTGGGGCTAGCAACCCGACACCACTAAATCTTTCAAACCGCTAGAGACACTTCGACGCACAGAAAATATATTAAAAATACAAAAACTTCAAATAAAAATCTTATTCTTTGGTCGAATCAGAGAAGCGAAATGACACAGCAGGCTGGTCAAAGCTTTCGGGAAGCCAGTCAGCAAGAGTAAGAATGGGGATGTGGAATATCCGTACAATGTACGAGACTGAGAAGGCTGCCCAGGTAGCCAAAGAGATGCGGAAACATGGCTTAGAACTACTGGGCATCTGCGAAAGCAGATGGAATGGATGTGGGTTGACAACATTTTCAACGGGAGAGTCAGTAATATACTCCGGTCATCCAGACAACAACCACGAACACACTGAGGAAGTGGTTATCATGATGTCACCAGTGGCAGCCAAAGCCCTAATGCAGTCGGAACCAATTTCATCCAGGATCATGACAGCAAGATTCAACTCCAAACAATTCACTAATCCTATGTTTCCATAATTTTATTTCCACATATTCACATTTCCAAATGTACTTTATTTTCTGATCATCTATTTCACGCATGTTTACTGAACTTTAGGTTGTTCTCTATTTATTTACTTATTCACCAATCTATCTAATCTATTGTCACTCTAATCCAATACTTTTCTACAGTTGGTTTGTAAGGATTGGTTTTGTTTTGTACGAGTTGATCACGGATTGATATCAGTTAGGGAACCATTGAAAACCAGCATTAGAGTACTGGACAGCTGTTTCATCAACTTGGAGTGGCAATCATCGGCAGTATGCACCCACTCCCAGAGGTCGAACCCAGAACCGTCCGGCTACAGTCACTGGGACTCGATTCAATGGCCAGTGCATGAATCCCAACTTCTACCCATTCGGGATTTAGCACGACTATCAACCGATGTCGTTGGTGGGACATCCATCCTCACACGTGACTGGACTGACCTATACACCAATATTATACTAGTAGGCTTTGGATGCAAACAGTTTCTATACTAAAATACCTATTCAAATGGCCATGAATGCACTGAAAACGAGACTAGAAGATAAGAGCTTAAAAGACAGAACACAGTTATTCGTAGAAGAGATAATAAAAGGGATGGAATTCTGTCTGACAACAACATATTCTACATTTGAAGGAAAAATATATCGTCCATCTCACCAATAATAGCTGACATATTCATGGATAATTGTGAAGAGAATGCCCTTAAACCATTCAGGTCATCACTAAAATGTTGGTGGAGATATGTAGACGACACACTAGTAATAGTGAAAAAAAAACGATATTGAGAAACTCTTCTCGCACACATAAACAGGCGTGTTGACTGAATAAAATTCACTATGGAAATAAAGAATGAAATTGGGGAACTGCCTATGTTAGACTGCAAAATACAAAGAATAACAGATGGTAGCATAAAGATGACGCTATATAGAAAAAATTCAAATTCTGGAAGAATCCTTGATTATCACTCAGCTCATCCACTCACCGTAAATAGAGGATTAATAGGAGATCTTGCAGATAGAATACGTCGACTTACAACAACACCAGAGGACCAGTGTAAAGAAATGAACGTCCTATTCAAAATATTTCTCAAAAGAATTCTTCAGAAATAGTATAAAAATGAGAAAAAAGAGGATGAAACCAGAGAATAACAAGAAGGAGGAAGGCAAAAAAACAATCACAATACCATACAAAAATGGTACATCAGAGGCCAGGCAATTCGAAGAAACCTCAAAAATATTGGGATTCGCACCACGTTTAAACCGACGAATCTAATTAAAAATAAAATAAATCAACTGAAAGATCCCATGAAAATGATGGATAAAAGCGGTAATGTAATTTACAAAATATCTTGTACCCAGTGTCCGACGAAATATGTGGGTCAAACGTCCAGAACACTCAAAATAAGAGTGAATGAACATAAACGCCAAACTAAAGGTCAACCAACAGGAACACAAGCTTAAAACGATTTTGAAAAAAATTCACTCATGGCTGCACATGCATGGGACAAAAATCACAATATTGATTGGGACATTGTTTGTATTCTGAAAATTAATATGAACAGAATCTATACTCATTAAGGTCACACCGGATACATGTAACAAGGGTGACTCAGTGGCACAACTGTTAACAACTTGGAATATAATTCTGAATGCACAAAAATGAATGGGCAAAAAGTGAACTATATACAAGAGTACAAATCATAAATGTGAGAATTAAAAACAAAACAATACCAACAGTGGTGTGAACATGGGCAGTAGTAATTCTGCTCGAAATATTACTAATAACAAAACTTATCATTGTGTGTAGACTATTGAAATATAATTATACTTTATTTGGTCTATTCCACAATGCTCAAACCTTTTATTGACGTTATATATACACGTTTGTACAGTTATGAAAATTAAAAGGGAATTTTCTTCGTTGAATTCATTGTTTTTATGCGTCGATGGGTATTATTCACATTAGCAAGTGTTGGTTTGCAGGAATTCGATTGCTTACAGACTTGATCACGAGTTGATATGAGAGGCAGGGAGTACTGCGCAGCTGTTTCGTTCTAGTCTGGGACTCCTCAACAGTACTTACCAACTGAGATTCGAACTCAGGACCTTCCGGTCACAAGGCAAGCTCGTAGATGATTTAACTACTGGGGCCTGGTCCGATGACCCATGAGTCCCAGCTTCTGCCAATTCGCGATACATGTAGCAAGACCGCCAGCTAATGTAAATACATTAGTATGTCACTGTGGTCTGCTTAAATCACCGGGCTAACTAAATTTTTCAATCCATCAAGATGGATCTCAGTTTTACTCCGATTCTAATTGTTCTGATCATCTAATTACCAAAGTGAGTCACAATTTATATTCGAGGATATTTTCACACGACAACTAGGAATTTTTCAAAGGAAATTGGGGACGGAAACTGTGAAATAGCACTGAAGCATACCTCGGATGGGACAATACTGCTTCGGATGGTTTGTTATCGATTATTATATTATTTGATAATTCTACACAAGGTGTAGATACCTTACAGTGGGACTTGCTGAAGATCCTCTCATTTCTTGAGAATAAAGCCATTATTATCATTATCATCACTAATTGTCTGTTCACATTATATCTTGTGTTCTGAATAACTTTACATTTTAACCGCATTCAACTGACATCGTTAACTAACGGCCTACCATTCCCTCATATCTTTGTTCTTCAATGCAGTTTCTGATAAAATTTTCATTTCCTCTTACCACAAATTTCATTGTTCTGATTACATCATGGGCAAAAGTAATTATGAAGCATAAACCGAAAGCTAACGCTGCAGAAAATTTGCAAAGAGAAAAGAACAAATGCGTAGTGTTTGCCGTCGGAGACTACGAAAAATGTGGATAAAGAATGTGAAATGTTCGAGGCAGTCAGGTTCCCAAAAACAATTTTGAGTGGAGGAAAGACCACACACTGTCACTGAGAGACTAAGTCTTGTCTACAGCGTCAGAAGGAAAGACGGACAGAAATATCATAAGGCCAGCTAATTTCAGAGGTGAATACATTCGGATAAAGAATTATGAACCGAGATACTACGAGACTGGATAACACCAGGAAGGTCAGTGCAGCAGCCGTCCAGACTTTTTGATGTGTGTGGTGTTCTACTGGCAAGAATTTGCAATTATTATATCACAAATCCTTCGTAGGATCATGCTTACATACTGCTGGAGAATCACTCCAAAAGTAGGATGAGAGAGCTGTTCAGGACTCCTCGGCTTATAAATGATTCATCAATAATCCCCATAAAGGCATTAATGAAAATAAAACACGTGGTTCAACGAAGAGTCTCTTTTCAGCGGTGAATTCATTTTCTTAGCTGTACAATCGCAAATATATATATATATATATATATATATATATATGTTATTTTGTATGTATGTGTACATTAAGTTTGTCAAACAAAAATACAATTGGTTATGGTTATTTTAACTAAACAGGTGAAGATTGGTGATTGGAGTTATGTAATACAAAATCAGTCAAGAAAATTAGGTGTTAATGAAATTAGGGTAATAACAAAGGTGATGAGTTGTCACAAACAGTTGTTAAAAGAAGTTATGTAATAATATGAATAGTTTGATGAGTGAGTTTTACTCAGGATGCACATAAGGAACAAAGTAGAGAATACGAAATTACGTAAGAGTTCCAAATGAATAGAAGAATTATAAGCAATTAAAGGATTATAAGCAATCAAAGAAACAGGCAAACAAACAAAACTTAGTTGATACCATGACAGTAGAAGTGGTTGAGTAATTCCCTTTTGTGTATTCACAGCTGCGGTTTTTCCATGTGAGTGACCAGAGCTTCAGCGATACAAAGAAGAAGAAACCGTATTGCCTTTGGTAGGTTTTTCTTGACTCTGTAGATTACTTTGAAGGAGGTGTTTGTTGAGATGGAATGATCAGTGTTGACGAGGTGTTCGATTATTGCACTCCTTGTTGCATCACTATTGCCTATTCGCAACCATGCTGGATAGTGTTCTCGAATCTTCTTGGATAGGATGCCCATCGAACGACCAGTGTACTTGGCTCCACAGCAGCGGGTGAACTGATACATGCACATAGAGGTGGTAAGATGTGGGATCTTGTCCTTGAGGCTTCTGGAGATCAGCGGGTGACTAGAGAACACTATTCTTAGCGTTGCTGCAAAGAATGTCCTTCTCAGAGATGATGAAATCCTTCTCTTGAGAATACCGCTTGCTAAATTTCCCTTGAAATCCAAGTTCATATACAGTTTCTTTTTAGGTGCAAGTGAAGTTTCATTTCTTCAAATTCTTGGTTTGATATTTTTGTCAATGAATCTTATTGGGTATCCATTTTGTGACAACTCATCACCTTTGTTATTACCCTAATTTCATTAACACCTAATTTTCTTGACTGATTTTGTATTACGTAACTCCAATTACCAATCTTCACCTGTTTAGTTAAAATAACCATAACCAATTGTATTTTTGTTTGACAAACTTAATGTACAGATACATACAAGATAACATATATATATATTTGCGATTGTACAGCTAAGAAAATGAATTCGCCGCTGAAAAGAGACTCTTCGTTGAACTACGTGTTTTGTTTTCATTAATGCCTTTATGGGGATTATCCATGAATCATTTATAAGCCGAGGAGTCCTGAACAGCTCTCTCATCCTACTTTCGGAGTGATTCTCCAGCAGTATGTAAGCATGATCTTACGAAGGATCGCACCCACAACGTTTAGGTTATAAGGTAGGGAAATTGAACAACATTTAGCCTCAGGGACAGAATCCAGTGGTCGGTCAATGATTATTGACTTCTTTAAATGTACAATATATAGGGCTACCGCAAGCCAGTGTGACTGTCGGGTATTTGTCTTCACGCACGGCTAAGTGAACTTCACTAGTCACGACTTACAGTCAGAACTCCAACCAACATCATATTGTAGTCACTTACTAGTGATCATTAGATCAATTTTCAAGTCTTGGTTTTCTGGGGTTCGACTGGTTTCAAGGTACATTGGGAAATAACTTCGATTAGAGGACCACTGAAAATCATGAATTACTGGACATTCGTTAAATCATCATTTGACACTGTTCAATAGTTCGTCAGGGATTTCTCTATGAAGACTATTCAGTCAGTCGTAAATTAGTCATACTCTGATTATTTATCACGCACACTGAATTATAAGGTGTTTTCATCTTTAGTCTGTATGACAGGCAGCTTAGTAAAATCACTGATAGTCTAAAGAAGACGTTTGATTGATGGAACCTGACAGGGGACTCCAAGATGGGACTCATCAACAGGATTTTAGGTTTCACCCCTTTATCACATGCTGGGGTGTGTGTACATATATATTCAAAGCATAGGTCTCAAGCAAGACGAAAACATCCCAGAATAGACTGAGACTTTCGATCCGGCATAAATCAATCGACGACAAGTACAAAAACATAAACTAAAAGACACTATCGAATGTTGGTTAGCAGGGATCTGGTTGTCAGCAAGCTGGATCATGAATTGATATCAGTTAGAGAACCAGTGAAAACTATGGAGTACTGGAGAGTTGTTTTATCCAAGCTTCGGGATTCTTCAGTAGTGCTCGCATAAGAATCAACAGCTAGGGGTCGAACTGAAGACAGTTAGGCTACACGGCGAATTCGTTGACCATTCAGCCACTGAGGCGAAATCCACTGGGTAATCCAAGAATTCTAAATTTTACCAATTTCACCATCCAGTATTGTTCCTCACAACCTACTTGGTGGATTTTTTTGGTCATGACTTCTCACTAGAAAGGATCACAAATCAATCAAGCATACGAAATGTTTTACAAAACAAACAAATAACAACAAATTTTTAATTCTTTCAGATTAAATAATTGCAATCTCTCTGTCTCTTTGACCTTGAATTAAAAATGGTTCACTTTTTGTGTAGTATGAACCTTATAAAAAAATTACCAAATCAAGTGTATACCATTATCACAACTTTACTTCATATCTGGTGAATGAAAATCAAAGATAACTTGAAAAGTTATCCTGGGGCTTTTAAATGAGCACAAGTTAACAAATAAATTTGATTGCTCAGGTGTTCAATGCTAGTAATTCTAATGAGCATAAAGTGAAATAAGGGTATTTTACTAAAACGACTACTGAGGATTCGAATATATATCTATATATTTATATATATCCGCAATAAGGTCAATCTCATCTTCTAGATTAGAGTAAAATAGATAAAAAAGTAACTGAGTGTCCAACGTGTTTATTAGTAATAAATAATTGTCTAGATTAGTTTAAATTGTTGCCGTTGTTGTTGTTGTTGTTTGCATCGAATCATTTGTTGTCAATAGTAACGATAAGCTTTCATCCTATTGGTCAGTTCGTTTATTTTGCATGCAAAGAAAAAACATATTCGAAAATTATTATTATTTTGTAAAGATCCCTTGTAATAAAACATACTGAAATTATTCTTTGGCATTAGTGTTATTCAACTACAACTAACTAATCGATTGATTTGGACTCCTTCCACACCGTCGAGGAGATAAAAAAGCAAACAACAGTTGAACAGGTGAGTCTTTATTTTGTAAATAAACTCAATTCAATCAATTTTCCTCGGTAACTTATTGTTATCAGTCATTATTATTAGTTGTCTGTTTGTGTATTGGTGAGTAGTTCAGTGGCAGGATGCTAGCTGGCCACGAACTTAGTGCGGGTGTGATTCTTGATCGATGCACTTCAACAAACCTTGTCTAGTTAACTAGCTAGGAGAAATCTCGGAAAGGAGGGAAGGTTGCAATGTGAGGCTGTCTGGATGGCTGGCTGGCAACCCTAGAAGATATAAATAAACACCACGGCTACTGAAACTTTCAAAGCTTGAAGTTCTACTTCCCTGTTGGAAAGCGAGGAATGGGAGAGATTTTTTGTTATTTGGTGATAGTTGTTACTCCTATTTGGTATTCCATAAAGAACTACTGAAGAGCAAACAGAACTGTGTAACACTGTTTACTCATGTACTGATGTATTATTAAGCTGAAAACTTCATATTATTATTATTTATTGTTTCCTTTAGTTCCTAGAGCAACATAAGGCTTCAGCCGCACATCTCCATTGCGTTCGGTTCCCTGCCAACGTTTTCACCTGGCTCCATGTCTGCCCAAATGCTTTCATCTCCTCTTCACATGACCTCATCCACTCCATGTCACTCTCACACTAACGACCAACTCGCCACTTTCGATTCGGGTTCCATTCGAGTAGTGGCCTGACGTGTGACGTCATTCAATTGATTCCTTGTTTTCTCAGAGTATGGCCTCCAATCCACCTACCTGATTTCTCTCTGCATATTTGTTGCACAATCGGTTCCTGTTGGCTTGGTTCGTTCATTTCCAGAGATCTCTCCCTATTGCTGATCTATAGTACTGAGCGAAGACAGCTGTTGATGAAGGTGTGTAGTTTCTTGGAGGTGCTCTTCATGATGCGCTAAGTCCCTGATCCATTTAGTAGCACTGACTTCACAATGGAGTTGAAAATCCGGATCTTATTTTCCATGCTGAGTGCTGTTGACCTATAAATAGACCTGAGAGTAGTGAAAGTTTGTCTTGCTTTCCCGATTCTTGCTTTGATATCCTCATCAGTTCCACCTGTAGTTGAAACGATGCTTCTCAGGTCAGTAGGTTTGTAGGTAAAGGAGGTTGCTTCTTTCAGATTTCCCCCATTTATGCTGATTGTTGTGTGTTGTTTTTGCTGCTGTTGCTGTTGGCCAGGAATCTTCATGATCACCTCTGTCTTCTCTCTGTTCACCTGAAGGCCTATCTTCTCCGGATACTTCTTCTGCCAACTTGTTGCTTTCCCCTTTCACATCTTCCAGTTTATGGGAAATCAGACATATATCATCAGCGAAGTCCAGACCCTACAAGTTTTTTGTGTGGGTCTGAAAACTTCTATTCATCATTTATTTAGTCTAAGTTCTGTGTATTTGTCAAATGGAATGTTCATCACTCAGAATCATCAGTGCTAAATCTGCTTCCACTGACTTCGGGTACCAGAATTTTCCTTTAAAACTTATGAAAATTTATTCTAAAGTCAAGAAATTGTGAGTATTAAAATATGATTTAAATTAATTGTTTTAAACGAGTTTGTTTGAACTAGAAATAATCCCCATGATCCTGTTGAATTTTAAGGCATAACAAGTGAATAATAACAGGCGACGTGTTCAGAACACAGACTTACAGGTAATCAACTCAACTGCACGAAGACTATGTTAAAGGCATAAATGAACTATTCTTGACTGTAACACGTATCTTTTTTAAAACGATATGAGATCGCTGAACTAGATGGAACTGATCAATTAGATTCAGGTATATCAGTGGAAATACCGCCTAGTTTACTAATAAGCGGAATTAATCCCTGAAAAGGAGGAAAGTTGGCTGCTTGGCTAGCTAACCCAACTCACAAGAAACAATTTCATCACTACAGAATCCTTAAAAAAACTTAAAGCTAAAATAATTCATCTTTGGAATCCGGAAGGCTGCATAATTTGGGGATAGATGACGCCAGCAGATGAAGACCTTTGAGAAGCCAGTTGACCACTGTGTTTTATTACGTTGAAAGCAAAATCTGCACCGTGTCTAAGGCTGGCTAGCAAGACTGTTTAGGTTGCTGAATAAATGAGAGAGAATATATTATGGCAATGTTTGGAGTTTGGAGAGCAGACAGAATGGAATCGAATTCTCCCGGCTCCACTCGCTAGGAATGAAACTGCAAGCATAATAAGAGTGTAGCTATGTGTACGAACATCACAAGTCTGGTCCACGAGTGAATCCAAAGTAAGAAGCGGGGAATTGGGCTTCCAAGAATAGTATGGAGAAGATTATGTGAAAATCAGCCAAGTTAAAGGTTGTAGGTAATAACGAAGTCAGTTTAAGTTGATATCCGAGGAGCGAGTGGGGAAAAGAGACGTGCTACTGACGCTATATGTTCTGCTAGGGTTTTTTTTTATAGTTTTTTTCCTTCACGTTCCCCAGTGGGACACTGGGCTTCAAGCTAGTGGCTTGAAGTTTCTTTAGCAGTGTTTATTTTACAGGATGGGGTTGCTAGCCTCACACCCAGCCTTTCCTCTTTACCAGCTTTTATTTCTGGCTTAGCGAGGTAAAGGAGTGCGTTGTTCGGGGATCGAACCCCGGACCATGTGCATGGTCGGCCAGCGTCCTAACCGCTGTGCCACCGACGCTCTGCTAGGGGTGCAAGAAAATAATTAACATTATTCATAATACTATCGGAGAAAGATCAGCAGTATGAATAAATTATCTGAAAGAACTTTAGACTACGGACGAATACGTATCTTCTCAACATGACATAATAAAAAAAAATAGAAGGAACTTGTAAAATACCTGTCTACGCATAGATACTCTACACCAAATCGAATAAATCAGTGTTACACCTGACAACATGATAGATACTACTGGTAATCTCTGAAGCTGTTCAAATTAATCAGTACTGATCAGTACAGATCAGATCAAGGTCATTAGCAGTGTAACCCGGCTAGATGAGCTCAGAAAACGTATTCACTTCAGACCGCTTGGTTTTAGGGTTAATTAGTTGGGCAAACTACAAATACATAAAATCAAATCAGTCCCGTAAGTAAGTTTCACATTTCGAGATGGAATTCTATCACAGTTTCTTCAGGGAATTCAAAATATTCAAATTATAATGTATATAAACTGTAAGAGACTGAAAATGCCATTAAGAAAATAAGCTCAGTTAACACGATGAACAATGGCGTGAGAGTTATCGTGAGTTAACTGCAAGACACTTCCAGTGGTTTAAAGTTATTCAGTCATTGTTTTGATGTCGAATAGGTTAGATATTGTGATTTGAATATTAACGAAGAAAATCAATTCACATTTAAAAGGTAAAAATGGTTAGAATAAATTAATTTTACAAGGATAACACGTAATTAAAGATGAAGTGGTCAAAATAAATATAAATAAAATAATTTGGACAATTATAATTTTTATAGTTTTTAAAGGTCTAAGGGGAGGGGTCGACGTAGTCCTGTTTATGCATTCTTGTAGAGATGGCCACGGTAAGGAAAGTGGCTGTACAAATTTCTTCTGAACACATAGGTTTGGCTTCTTAAGGTGGATTCCGATTGCTTCAGCTGTCTCGTAGAGTAAAATTAAGATTAGTCGGAATGCGATAAATAATTTTAAATGCAGTATTCACATCAACCTTATGCTCAGTATCAACAAGGTGTGCACAAAATAGAACTACAAATAGATCTTGTTTATCACTTGCTTAACTATGCTGAATGATGTTCGGAAATACGACGATAAACCTGCCTAATTGTACGCCCGATGTAGCTGGCTCCGCAGCTGCAGTCAAACTGGTAGATACACATAGAAGAGGCAAATTTAGGTAGTTTATCCTTATTTATCGAAAGTAGAATAGGAGTGGTTGTGAAGAGACAGCGTACCTCTGCTGCATAATAAGCTCTTTTAACTGCATTCTTCAGGGGCTGTGTTATTATTTGGCTGATGTTGTCACCAAGGTACTGCAATTTTATGAACAGTGTTTTTTTAGGAACTATAGCCATACTGACTCTCCTAGGTGCTGAATTCATATTCTTCTCAATAAATTTATCTGGATAACCATTTTTTTCTAAGTAATTCTCTAATAATCTTAAGCTCCTCATTGAAGGTTTTCAGAAGACAGAAATGGGGATTAATTTTCACCTCGAGATGTGATTCATAAACAAAAAATTGTCTTTCGTCGTTTTATATCTTGTTGTCAGGTTGATAGATATCAAAAGTTATTCAACGGGAAAACTTTATTCAGTGTATCTGCCTCCTTTTAGGCATGGTTTAACAAAAATAATAATAACATCTTTATTCTGGATAGTATTTAGAAAATGTACAGAATTTTCAGAGGAGTTTATTGCATGATATGTTCCCTTCGTGTAATATCTTCAAATAAAATATTAATTGATTAAATGTGCTCATTAAAATTTTCAGAAGAATGGATACTGAACAAAGAGTACTCTTTTCGATAACCCCTTCATCATCAGGCTCTACAGTTATATATCCATCCATAATAGTGAATGAATGAATGAATTAGTGTTATGAACAGCATTAACGTCGTTATTTAAATAACATCGAATCAATAATAATATCAGTAGATTACAGCTCAATAGTATCAATATAAAAATAAGCTGAATGTCAGAAAAATTAGAAAAGATAATAATACAAATTCATGAATTTATAGTCTCTACTGAAGGCTGGCCAGGGCAGTAGTAGTGTCTGGAGTTACTTCTTTTGAACACAAAGCACTGGTTGTTTGAGACGAATCGCGATAGCCTCTGCTGTTTGTAGCATGTGGTGCTTCGATATTTTTGGCAATTTATTTTGCACTCGGTAGACAATAGAGAAGGATTCTTCAATACTGGCTGGTTCTGTGGCCCGTTTGGACCAGATGGTCCAATATCGAACTGTTAATTGTTTTCACTACACCTTTACTTAGCTATACTGGGAGATGTTCCTGAGAGAGAGCACGAAAAATCAAGTTCCTAGAGCAATGGCTGATATAACTCACTCCACAAGCACAGTTAACAGTATATCCTTCCTGTGACACAATGGTCTATTATTCGAAGCACGAACCATTCCATTATGATATATCTTCTTTGTCTCCTCCTTCAAGATATCCACGATATCTGGTTGACAGCCATTTGTAAGATGTTCAGAAGTACATTTTGAGAACCAAGGACATGATTGCAGAACAGTTATCTCATGTATTGGGACACGTTGTCCCCCACAATCAGACCACTCCTCAAGTTAAGTAGGAAGTTACGAATCAGAAGCTTGGAAACATTTAAAATACACACATCAGAGTAGATAATAACAATAGAGGTTATATCTTAATCAATTAAAACCCACGAAACGAGAGAAAATATGTGCAATAGAGAGATGGAAGGTTCTAGGTAGCCCAAGTTTTCAGCAGGCCGCCAGTGCTGTTAAGCCATTCAAAAGGCAGGATAATCAGTTAGCTAGTTTCTTGACACAATTATTCTAATATATCTTAAAATAACTTAATTACTCGCCTTATTCACTCAGCCCTCATATATCAACTGTTTCTCTCGTCTAAGATTCAATGATATTATCTACACCAAAAGGAATTCTATTACAAAACTGATTGATCGTATGCTGATAATGGATGTAACCGACTTCGTTTAGTAAGAACTATGTTTCCAAATTTTGTTTTAAAGAAAGGAATGCTGAAAATGCTATCTGACATGTTGAGTATTTCTCTTTTCTTGAGTTCCAAATGGACCACAGGGTTTTAGGTTTCTGAAACTTCATTAGTGGTAGTATTGTCTTGTTAACATCAAAACCATTGCGTCGGTGACACAGCGGTAGAATGCTCAAAAACCACGCATGTGGTCCAGGGTTCGAACCCCGGATGACGCACTCCTTTACCTCGCTAAGCCAATAACAAAACTGATAATGAGGGAAGGTTGAGCATGAGGCAGCTAGCAAACCCATCCCGTAAAAGTAAACACCACTGCTACTGAAACTTCAAAGCTCCAGCTTGAAGCCCCGTATGTTCCACAGGGAACGTAAAGGAATAAAAAAACCTCAAAACCAGGCCTTCCCTCTATACTGTGATTACTTATGCATAGCAAACTGGATGATATTTATGAGTACGTCAGCTGGCGATCAAATCTAGACCCCCCTCTACATGGTTCTCAAGCATTTTACCATTAAACCATTATTACTCTAAGTAAGCTAGGCTGTTCCAATCATTCGCAATAATTACGTCTGAAATTCAATCTATTCAAAAGTACTACTTTTTGATGAATAGCCTAGTAACATGCCTGATGTACAATGAGTCACAAAAAGCAACATTTATTGATTATTTGTTGAATAACTGAAGTTAACTACCCCTTGATTTTATTGTAATTAGGGAAAATACACTAGTGTCTATATTTACCAACAGTACACTTTCATCGTTGAATTCAAACAAGTTTCTTCTCTTGAAAAATCAAGATGATTTGGATATATATACTGAGATGACACTTTCAAGTGAAACATCATCCCAAACCTTCGAGTGGAACCCTAATGAAAAGTAACAAACAGGTTAGGAATCCAACAGTAGACTGGAGGCGATTATTTGAAAAGGAAGTGGAAACTTGTAGACAGTTGGGGAGTCGTCTAAAAGTGATTGCAAAAAATCCGAGTGGAATAGGGATGTGTTTATTACTTTTATTCCTTTCCGTTCCCAGTGAAACACAGGGCTTCGAGCTAAATGCTTGAAGTTTCAGTAGCAGTGGTGTCTATTTTTAAGGGATGGGGCTGCTAGCCTCATGCTACCCAAACTTCCCTCTTTACCACTTTTAATACTGGCTTAACGAGGCAAAGGAGTGCATTGGCCAGGGATCGAACCCTGGACCATGTGTGTGGTCGGCGAGCATTCTGCCACTTAGCCACTGACTCACACAATGATATATATATACGTAACCCAGGTGGTAGTAAATGGCTCAAGGTGATAAACTAACCTAGATTCTAACCGTCATCTTCGGTTCCACTGTTATATCAAGCGGTACCAAGTCAATCGCAGTACATCTGCTATTCTAGGATCTAATTCTCGAATTCGTTATTCATTTTTGAATTTTACATCAGAAACAGTTAACTATTCAAGGATAATTTTCCTGTCAATAGTCAAAAATTTACAGCGTAATGTAAAACAAAGGAAGTCATAAATCTGATTTGTCATGTGTAAATTATACACCACGAGGGGAGAAATCATTACAATGTCGAACCTCAGTGGGTGCGTACTGATGAAGAGTCACAAACTGGGCCGACGAAACAGCTGGGTGTTTAGTACTCCCGGGTGGTTTTCCAATGGTTTTCTAACCGATGCCAGCTCATGATGAAATTCCCCAATAAATGAATTAAAATCCCTGCAAACCAATACTCAAAAATTGATCAAATGCTCACTAGCGACTGGCCCCATTCAGGCAGTTAACCTGGGGTTCTAGTGGGAAGCCGTGACCAGTACAATACAGCAGATTGAAGATAAAGACAGTAACTCATCAAAGAAGACATTGCGAAGTGGTCACGCTATGTCGTGGATTGGCGGAACTTAGAATTCGAGGACCATTGGATCGGGTCCCAGTGGCTTAATGGTCTACGAGCTAGCTCGCCTTCTAACCAGAGTGTCCTGATTTCGAACCCTGGCGGCGGATGAGTCCTGCTAAATGGTTATTTCCAAAGTAGGCTGACGAAACAGTTGTCCAGCAGTACTCACTGCCTGGTGGTTTTCCAATGGTTCTCTAACCAACCGATGTCAGCTCATAATGAAATCCTCCAACCATTACAAATTCCTTTGGAGACGAAAGGTGTCTTGATAACAGAATATGTGATCTGCTTGACACCATAAATTAATGTCAGTGGAGAAAGCAGGAGAAGTGGCGCGGCGGAATACACAAATTACTAAGTGATATTAGTAATAGTCGGCTACCCCTAGCGTCAAATACGAGTGCTTTCCAATTTCAAAGGTCGCAGTGATTTGAACACAGGGTGACTGTTTCGATGGTTTGGGGACGAGCACATCAACCCAGTCCAAAGAACTGGATCTGATAAAAACCACCTGAATTCTGGCTAGCTACTTGAGTGAAATGGGATTATATATATATATATATATATATATATATATATATATATATATATTAGACAGAGGAAACACCAAGAATGCCAGAGAATTCTCAGAAGCCTGATATTCCGATGATGAATCGTCGATTAATAGACACATCAACATAGATAAAATTTACCAGTCGATAAGAAAGGAATCTCATACACAAAAGGGTCAAACTTCAGGTCAAGGAAATATTCGACGCTAATACTGGCTGACATGGGTGGCATTGGATTACGCATTTCAACCAATCATTAGCGTATACTAAAATAAAATGTAAATTGAAAAAGGTTTTCTCGAAGGGTCTGAAAACCACGGTTACTCATAAACATGCTCACACACGTATCTGTAACAAGTAAAGGAAGACAAAGTTAAACATCAGTGTCAGAAAAGTTCAGTAGTCAAATCCAGTGAAAGTTACCAGTAAGCTGTTATTATTATTGTTTCCTTTAATTCCTAGAGGAACATAGGGCTTCAGCCACGTACGTCTCCATTGCATTCGGTTCTCTGCCAACGTTTTCACCTGGCTCCAAGTCTGCTCACATGCTTTCATCTCCTCTTCACATGACCTCCTCCATGTCACCCTTGCACTGACGACCAACTCGCTGCTTCCCATTCGAGTTCCACTCGAGGGCTTGTCTAGTGATGTCACTTGATGGTTTCCTCAGAGTATGACCAGCCAATCCATCTCCATTTCTTTCTGCCCATTTGTTTCACAATCGGTTCCTGGTTGGTTCGCTCATTGCCAGAGATTCCTGTTGCTAATCTTTTCTGTCCGGCCATCTGATCTTGAGTATTGAGCGAAGACAGCTGTTGATGAACGTCTGTACTTTGTTTGAAGTGCCCTTCATGACGCGCCAAGTCTCTGATCAGTATAGGTGAGTAGCTTTTTTTTTTCCTTCACGTTCCCCAGTGGAACATAGGGCTTCAAGCTAGTGGCTTGAAGTTTCTGTAGCAGTGTTTATTATTTTACAGGATGGGGTTGCTAGCCTCATGCCCAACCTTTCCTCTTCACCAGCATTATTTCTGGTTTAGCGAGGTAAAGGAGTGCGTCGGCCGGGGATCGAACCCGGACCATGTGCAGGGTTGGCGAGCGTCCTAACCGCTATGCCACTGACGCACTAGGTGAGTAGCACTGACTTCATATTGCATTTAGCAATCCGGATCTTATTTTTCATGCTGAGTAGTGTTGTTGACGTCCACACAGACCTGAGAGTAATGAAAGCTTGTCTTGCTTTCCCGATCGCAGGAAGCTGTACTCTAAACAAATTAGAACCAAAGTAAAATACAAAAGTACGTTCAATAAGGAAGCCTCTCTATGGAGATTCATCTTCATACCTTGCGTTTCAAATGGTACATAGAGCTTCAAGCTTGGGAGTACCCAAAATGGTGGTGATGATGTTGGTATTATCTTAACAGGCTGGGGTTGACAACCTTTTACCATTCTCCCAGGTTTAATATCAGGTAATAGGTTAGGTGAGGTTTGTAGGTTTGCGTCAGTAGGAATTCGAACTCAGACTGCCTTCGTGACTGGTCAACATTCCACTATTCAGTCATAAGTGCAGTAAACATGGAAATAGTTTCTAGATTCAGTGAATATTGTTAATTATCTTATGTAGACAAAAATCCCCATTTAGACACTAAGAAAGCAAAAAGATTGAGCGAAGAAATATTTACTTTTCAATTAGGTCCTCATCTCACTCTGCCTCTACTCTAATATACACGTACTGCATTTTTATTACAATACACAACAATTCACCAATCAAGTGGCACTGATATCTTCGTTAACAATAATTAGTCAGTGTCAACATGTCAATGGGGTGGAGTGATAATTAACGAAGGTGGAAATGTTTACAACACGTGGATTGCATAATGCATCATTTTGGAAAAATGAAGAGTAATTAAGGAATAAGCGTGTGCACAGGTTGATTACGTGACAGATTGTTAAAGAAAAATAAAACGATTTGGGCAATGATAACTTGTAACTAAAGATGAAATAGTCAGAAATATGATAAAATAATTTGGACGACTATAATTTTTAAAGGTTTAGGGAAAAGGAAGGCGAAGTAGTACGGTTTATACATTCATGAAACGATGGCCAAGGTAAGGAAAGTGACTGTACAAATTTCTTCTGAACACACACAGGTTTAGCTTTTTCAGATGGATTCCTATTGCTTCAGCTGTCTGAAGAAGACGAACTCGTAAAGTAAATTTAAGATTAGTAGGAATGTGATAAATAATTTTAAATGCTGCATTAACATCAACCTTATGCTCACTAGCGTCTACAAGGTGTGCTAAAGCAAAGCTACGAATAGATCTTGTTTGTCCCTTGGTCATCGTTACATGAATGTATAAACCGGACTACTTCGACCCCCTCCTCCTATATATTTAAAAATTGAAATTGTTCAAATTATTTTATTATTTTTCTGACCACTTCATCTTTAATTGCATGTTATTATTGCCTAATTCGTTTTCTTTTCTTTAACAATCTGTTACGTGATCAACCTGTGCACACGCTTATTCCTTAATTACTCTTCGCTTTTCCAAAATTATATATTGTGCAATTCACTTGTTGTAACCATTACTACCTTCGTTAATTATCACCCCACCCCATTGACATGTTGAAACTGACTAATTACTGTTAACAAAGATATCAGTGCCACTTGATTGGTAAATTGTTGTGTATTGTAATAAAACTGCTGTACGTGAATATTTCCAGCAGGTTGCAGACCTTTATCAACAACTCTCTTCGCTCTATACTGAAGATCAGATGTCCAGAAAGAATCACCAACAAGAAACTATGGGAACAAACAAAACAAGAATCAATCGCTCAACAAATATGCAGGAGAAAGTGGAGATGGATTGGACACTCGCTGAGGAGGCCGCTGGGTGACATCGCGCATCAGGCCATAGCTCGAGTGGAACCCGAAAGGGAAGCGGCGAGTGGTTCGTCGGTGCAAGGGTGACATGGAGGAGATCTTGTTGAGTAAGGATTAACATGTATGCAGGTGAAAATATAGCAGAAGACAGAAGCAAGTGGAGACGTGTAGTTGAAGCCCTATGTTCCACTAGGAACCCAAGGGAACAATAATAATAATAATAACGTGTATATTAGAGTAGAGCCAGAGTGAGATGAGGATCTAATTGAATAGTGAATGTTTCCTCGCTCAATCTTTCTGTTTTCTAAATTATCCTATAAGCCAACTATAACTGAACATAAAGACAGATTAAGTTAATCCCTGTTGAATTAAAAGCGACCTGTGTGTGTGGGGGGGGAGGGATGAATGAGAAATGAATCCAAATATTGATCGATATACAAAACAGTAAACACGTATTAAAGAAGAGAATACTAATGAAATAAAAGTATTGAATGGGTGGTTACCCAGTAGAACTATTTGGTAGTGAAAAGTATCGACAGATATGAACAAATTCAAAAAGTGTACCATATACGGCGTATTACTTGGCAACTCAAATATATTATAAATGCATACGAATTACTAAGTCTTCATATATGCTAATAGCTTAGCAACGACATGTCTTCTAATGTTATCCGCGCTATACAAATGAATTAAACGGACAGTTATCAAACGAAAATTTCATGTTGTCAGTAAGTACAACTACAAAATTAAAATAAAATTTTGGATAAGATTTTATTTTGATAAAGTCACAGCGTTGTACAGAAATATTTACTGATGACCACCTTTTGAGCACAAATTATTACTGCTCATAATCATATCAAGGCACTCACACATTTATATACATGAGTGAAAATGATGATTAGACATTTGAATAAAAATCAGTATAGGATAAAGTTCATTCAGAATTAATAATATGAGTGTTATCAATCAAATACAATCAGATGGGAAATAAGACAAGTGTTTTTATAGTCGAAATAAGTAACTGTTTAGAATGTTATGATGTGAATTGAATACATCCTCTGATTTGACTATTGGTAATAATACTTTCTATATCTCTGGTATTTGCATTGAATGATTTCTGTTGCATGTACACTCGATGAACCAGGATTCAGTAATCAATATCTTACCTGTATTACTTCTAAGAATTTTAACCCTCTCCCACCCTATTGTGTGGTTGTGTGTTAAGCATACCATGCAATCTCTGACCTTTTCTTTAAATTATTTATCTTCTCGGGGCAATCATCCTATCCCCGGCTAAATTCTTACGTTCTGACAGGTAATCTCACTAATCCTGATCTATTAGTTTGACCTATGTAATTGACTTAACTCCCAGTCATTGTGAGGTATTCTGTAAATTACATTATTTTGTTTAATTGGGTCATTCGATGAGGTCCTTTAACCTACCTACAGAGTTTGTGCCTTCCTGAGTGAGTTACCAGGTTCGAATGCCAGCCTGATTCATGCTTTGTTGAGAATCCTGCGTAGGGTCTCAGATTTCCCTCCTTCTGTGATATAACTGTAGATGCCTTATATTCTCTCTTCTTTATGTTATCACCATTACTTTTATTTTGCTTTTGATCTTTTCTGATCTTCGTAATGAATTTTATAGGATAGTTATTTAACACCAACGTTTCTTCTTAGATCTGTTTCATTTCGTCATTTAGGTCTTTTCTTGTACTACTTAGTGCTATAGCTCTGTTTGTTGGACACTTAACTAAGCCAGCCTTTACAGACAACAGATGAGAATAATTAAAATCTAAATATCTATTAACCGAATGCGTTGACTTTTTATAAACTCTAGTGTGCAGTTTACCTTCTTCTGTCCCTTTGATTTCACAATCTATCACCATAGCTAATTCTCCTTGTTCATTTTCCGATTCAAATGTGAATTTTATTCCCTTTACTAGTGAGTTTATATGTGTGAAGAAGCTGAGAGAGATATGTTCTGTTTTTAACACTGTGAAAGTGTCATCCACATATCTCCACCATATTTTTGGAGTAGGACTAAATGTATTAAGAGCACTATTTTCCCAGCTGTCCATAAAGATATCTTCTACGATAGGGGATATTGGTGATCCCAGTGGTTACACCATCTGTTTGTTTATGTATTTTACCCTGGAATTTAAAGACAATAGATGTACAGCATTGTGTGATTTATCAAAGCAAAATATTATCTATAATGGAGTTATACTTTATGACAGTGCCCAAGTTTTATACTTATATCGATAAAACTTTCGGGATAAAAGAAATATCGATTATTTCTTCTTTATAATGTGAAGAAAAATGACAAAAAAGCACAGTTAAAGATAAAAGAAGACGAAATATTAAGTTAATATTTGGAAGTCTAATTTATACATACACAAATAATTTGGTAATTGTCATTAAGAGTTTACACGACTAATCCTTGTGTAAACTTTTATAAAAGGTGTTGTTTATATATATACTGTATTATAATAGTTTATGTTTAAGCTTTTAGTCAATTTTCAATTGATTTTGTTATATACGTCTTAATTGTTTTGCTTAATCTTTGCTTATCATCTTATAAATAAATATACTTTGCAATTATCGCGCATTTGCGGTACTTTTAAATTGCTCATTCTTTGCTTATTGATGTAAGTATAAAACTTGGGCACTGTGGTGGTAGGGTATAACTCCATCATAGATAAGATTTTATTTTGATGAAGCCACACAGTACACACACATACAGTAATATTAACTGATGATCACGTTTCGAGCACAAACCATTACTGCTCATAATCATATCAGGGCACTACTCACACAACTTTCTTGCTTCATTTATATTTACGAGTGGAATTGATGATTAGACATTTGAATAAAAATCCATATAGGATAATGTACATTCAGAAGTAATATAAGTAGGTGGAGATAGAGGTTGATTACTGATTCCTGGTTCATCGAATAATCTACACCCAACACATGCAACAGAAATGACTCAATGCAAATACCAGAGATATGGAAGATATTATTACCACCAGTCAGTCAAATCAGAGGAGGATAATAAATAATCTTAAAATTCTATTTTCTATAGTTGGTTTGTAAGGGTTAGTTTTGTTTTTACGAGTTGATCACGGATTGATATCAGTTAGAGAACCATTGAAAACCAGCATTGAGTACTGGACAGGTGTTTCATCCTAGTTCGCTACTGGATGGAGTTTGATGGAGTTCTAGTGATCAATCGTGACCAGTTAGGTTCATCCAGTCACGTGTGACGATGGAAGTCCCACCGACGATATTTATTGATGGTCGCGCTAAATCAAGAATTGGTAGAAGTTACAATTCATGGGCTAGCCATTGAATCGTATCCCAGTGGCTGAATGTTACACGAGCTTGCCTTGTAACGGAAGGTCCTGTGGTGAGCGTGTAGTGCCGACGATTCCCAAACTAGGCTGATAGAATAGCTGTCCAGTACTCCAATGCTGGTTTTCAATGGTTCTCTAACTGATAACAATCCGTGATCAACTCGTTAAAACTCTATCTCAATTCACGTACATCATAACATTCTAACAAGTTGCATATTTTGACTATAAAATCACTCGCCTTATTTCCCATCTGATTGTATTTGATTGATAACACTCATATTATTATTTTTGAATGTACATTATCCTATATTGATTTTTATTCAAATGTCTAATCATCAATTTCACTCATGTTTATAAATGAAGGAAGAAAGTGGTGTGAGTGGGTGACTTGATAGGATTATGAGTGGCAATAAATTGTGCTCGAAACGTCGTTAGTTAATGCTACTATATAACACTGTGTGGCTTTATCAAAATAAAATGTTATCCATCATAAACTCTTGCTGGTTGATAAATCTTTTAACTTATGAGTAATCTTAATATGCTCAGCATTATTGTAAAGTGTTTTGACGATTGTTTGAGACAATGATAGCACTCTCGTCAACTGTCTGTTTTCTCTCTTCCTCTTCTTCTTCTTTGCCTGTCAATGGTAGTGTCATTGACGTTACGACTAGCGACTGGCGTAATTTTTGTTTACCCTCTCCGTTCAAGTTTAGGTCCCAACGGTATAATTCATGTCATTAAGATATTTGAATGTGGAGGGATAAATATGACTGTGGAGTGACTTCATTAGGTTTCTAGGTTGTTCAAATACATTTAAATAGCTCAGAATATTTACTCGATTTTATTTCCATTCCTTGTGTCCTGAATGGAACATTGGGATTCAAGCTTCTAAGTTTTAGTAGGCGATGGTGTTGTTTTTCAAAGATGAGGTTGTTAGTCCTACGCCACAATATTTCCTATTTTCCAGGTTTCCTGTGAACTATACTAAATTGAATAGTCTTTGGGAGTCCATCGGTTGGGAAATACTTAGCTAACTATGATTTTTATGTGGTCTACAACAGAAATCACTCCAGCAAGTATACATCCAAAATAATATAGTAGTTACATTAAATGTCCTAATGACATCACTTTTCATTTTTACAAAAGTATCTCTATAAACATCGTGAAATTGAAAACTGACCTGGAGTTAATATTATGCTCAGTTAACGTGGTTTCCTCAAGTCAACTGAAGTAAAATAGGAAACTCTAATCTCTGTTGGCCAGTACATTTGATCGTATGCTCTTCGTAGGCAAAGCAATGGCAAAAACAGGACTTCAAGTAAACATGTAGAAGACAGAAGTGATGAAGACGCCTAATCATCAACAACAAACACCACTGCGAGACTTTATCAGAAGACATTTTACCCACAATGGAGTTATACTCTATTACAGTGCACAAGGTCTATCCTTATATTGTTTTATAACTACATTTCCTCTCTGTCTGTCTCTTTCTTCAACATCCCATTGTTGTTTGGTTCCACTTTCCGTATATGTCAGGTTTAGGCGTTATTCCAATTTTCAAGTGTTGGTTTTGTAGGAATTTAGTTTGATTGGATGGAGGATTTCATCATGAGCTGACGTCAGTTAGAGAACCACTGGAAAACTTGGGGGTACTGGACAGCTGTTTCGTCCTGGTTTATGACTCTTCACAGTACGCACCCACCATAGGTGGTTAGAACCCAGGACCTTCTGGTTACAAGGCTAGCGAGCTCGTAGACGATTCAGCCACTGGGACCCACCAGTCGAATGGCCAGCCCATGAATTCTAACTTCTACCAATTCACGCATGACATAACGCGACCATTTCGCAATATCTTCTTAAATGAGTTACTGCCTCATCTTCAATCTGCTGTACCCTGCTGGTCACGGCTTCCCACTAGAACTAACTGCCTAACTAAATCCCTATAAAAGCAATACTTGAAAATTATTCGGATGCTCACTAGCGACTGGCCCTATTCAGGCAGTTGACCTGGGGTTCTAGTGGGAAACCGTGACCAGTGGGGTACAGCAGATTGAAGATGAGGCAGTAACTCATTTAAGAAGATATTGCGAAATGGTCACGTTATGTCATGCGTGATTTGGTAGAAGTTGGAATTCATGGGCTATTGGTTTGTGTCCGAGTGGCTTAATGGTCTACGAGCTCGCTAGCCTTATAACCAGAAGGTCCTGGGTTTGAACCACCTATGGTGGGTGCGTACTGTGAAGAGTCATAAACCAGGACGAAACAGCTGTCCAGTACCCACAAGTTTTCCAGTGGTCCTCTAACTGTTTTTTTCAATTTCACGTGTGTGTGATGTTGAGTAGTTAAACAAAGATTTAGTGATTAACCCCCCTCTCCACCGAACTATATTATTTTTCTATAGTTGGTTAGTAAGGATTAGATTTGATTTTACAAGTCGATCACGGATTGATATCAGTTAGAGAACCATTGAAAACCAGAACTGGAGTACTGGACAGCTGTTCCATCCTAGTTTGCAACTCATCAACAGTACTCACCAACCAGGGTTCAAACCCAGGATCTTCGCGTTACAAGTCAAGCTTGTAGACCATTCAGTCATTGTGATTCGACCCCTCAATGGCTAGCTCATGAATTCTAACTTATAGCGATGCAGAATTTAAGCGCAACTGGCACCAGCCAATGTCATCAGTGGCGTGTATTTGTCTTTACTCGCTACCGGGTTGACCCCAGTGGTCACGAATTCTCACTAGAACTCCAGGTAACTTCGTCCTGTAGCAAGTCACTGTCGAGCAATAGATTTTTTTAATACTTTCAGTCTGTTCTACCCTATTTTGTGATTACATGCAAGTGAGTGCAATGAAATAGATGAGCTTTTTTCTAGATTATTTAACTCAGTAGGATTAATCTGCTGCTAATACACACACATGCAGTCGAAATGACTCAACGCCTATACCGGAGATATGGAAAGTGGCAACAAACAACAAAGGGAAGTTATTATTATTATTATTGTATCCTTTAATTCCTAGAGGAACATAGGGCTTCATCCGTGCGTCTCCATTTCTTTCGGTTCTCTGCTAGAGTCTTCACCTGGCTCCAAGTCTGCCCACGTGCTTTCATCTCCTCTCCACATGACCTGCTCCAAGTCACCCTTGCAATGACGACCAACTCGCCGCGCATTATCCTGGATTCCACCGCTAGTCACCATCCACCAATTAAATACTAATTAGATGCCCAGGCATCGTCGAAGCATTTGCTCAAGAAGCCGACATGTCAACCTGAGACCTAGCACTTCGGTCCAATCCATCGACGGGAAAATCTAAAATTCAATTAAATGCAATAAAATGTTACATAATATGGTGCGAAATTTGATAAGATAGAATTCAATATTGTAGAAACTAAAAGGGAATAATTTCGGATTTAGAATGACAAGTGGGACAAGCGGAAACAATTCAGAGTGAGAATAGTAATGATAATGATAATAATCGTAGCAATAATGGAAAGGTACATAAAATAATTAAATAAAGAAAATATATAAACAAAGTAAATAAATAAATAAATGTCTATCCCTCTACAGCCATGGCAGAAGTAGGGATTGTACATACTTCTTTTGTTCACAAAGGTCTCTCTGGCTTAAAGTCATGAATGACCAAGGCCTTCGCTGCCTTTAGAAGTCTGTAACGAAGAAAACGCAGCCAGCAAATTAGCATGGATTCGGTATATGACCTTAAAATCATGGTCAGCGTCGGCAGAGTGACAGGAGTCGATCAGGTGTTCTAGAATGGAGCTTCTCACACACTTCCATTCTCCCTTGTAAAACCATGTGGCTGGAATATGTTCTCGTATCCGTGTGGAAAGCGTCCTCTGGCTACGGCCAATATGCCTTGCTCCACAATAGGGTCAGGTGAACTAGTAGATGCACACTGAGGTGGTCAGACGGGGAAGCTTATGTTTTACAGAGATGGAGAACAACTTGCGGCTGGTGAACGTCATTTGTAATCTTGTTGCAAAGAACGTCTTCATGACTGCTTTGGAGAGACGGTTGTTTCTGAGCGTATCTGAAGCTTGATCACCTTTGAATTGCAAGTTCATGAATGAGGTTTTCTTTGGAAGTGAGTCGGTGACCAGTTTAGACTGCTTATCTTTCATGTTACTGTCAATAAATCAGTTCGGGTAACCGTTTTCTGTAAGCGTGGCCTTTAGGAAGTCAAGTTCTAAGTCAACGCAATCAGAACCATAAATGTGAATGAATTAGGTTCCTTTTTCTGGAGATAGGCACTCAACTATAAAAATCAGTTAGTTGTCCTGTTCCATGTACGTTTTGAGTTTATTAAACTTCCTTTGATTGTGTTAATATTGAATAAAGTTGATACAATCTAATTCTGTTTGATTTTAAGCATTTAAAGTACACACAGACTACCTTTAGTTGTAGCATATGCAAAAATATGATGAGTCATTTTAAATGGGCTGTTCCCATTTTTTGTTTAATTCATAATAAAAATGGAACGTCAATTATAATATAAAACAGAAACGCAATTTTTTCTTCTAAAAACAAAAAGAGCTACTTGCATTTTGTTCATTCTACCCTTTATTCTTTCACTCTAATTTTTCAGCAAGTAGTAGCTATTTATTACTATTAAAGTTTTCTGTATTTCCTAATGAATGAAAAACAATGAACGATATTGTCGGTTTTACTGATGTTTCCCTATTCATTATTGCTGCTAATTGCTTTGTCAAAGCGGTATTATTAAACCAGAATTTACAAAATTCAGTTAGCTTATATATAACAACTTAATTGTCGTTCCTCATCATGGGGCAGTTTTTGAGTTGTCAAGTTGGCCAATTTGTAAAGATAACAAAACCAGGTAGATGTAGATTGTTGGATTTGATAAGTGTATAAACTTATAAAAGCAGCGTGTGTTTACATAATGAAGTTGCTTATCACATTTGTGTTGATTTTGTCACTTCATGAGGGAGCGGGGAGTTGTAACCAGGCGAAATTCTGTTTTAGTCCATCATTCCTATTCAGCTCAGACAATTTGGATTCCACGTGATATGCAGTGCTTCTGATGACATTAGACGTTGCTTGTGACTTGTGAAATACCTTTTCTGGATGATGATTTCAGTATTGTCAAAATCAGCTTTGTGACCTGATTCTATAGCGTGTAGACAAGCTATGGCTGGCTGATGATTTTTCAAGCTTTTCTAGTTGAACTGGATTTCTCGGTTGTTGAACAGACTCTCACTCTACGGTGTTCATTTCTTCTGATTTTGATTTCTCGTTATATTTGGCCGTTGTATATCGCATCACATTCTAAGCACTTTATCTACACAGTTCATTCTTCGAGAATCTAAATAATCTATCTTTCAGAATCCAATTTACTTCGGAAGCAGAATCAGACGTCGTTGATCTACAAAATCTAGACAGCCTAGCAACTCCATTATGTGAACACACACTACTTTTAAAATTTTAGACTTGCATGTGACTGAGTGGTATTTGAATATTATTTTAATACTATATTGCTTCGGTGACTTGGTGGTAGAATGGTGACCAACCACGCATGTAGTCTGGGTTCAAACCCCGACCAACGTACTCCGTAACCTCTCTAAGCCAGTAATAAGACTGGTAAAGAGGGAAGGCTTGGCATGAGACGAGAAACGCCATAGTGTAAAAATAAATATCACTGCTGCTGAAACTTCAAAGCTCTAGTTTGAAGACCCCTATGTTTCACTGAGAACTTAAAAGCATGAAAAAATCTACACTAACTGCACTGTTTGGCATTTTTCTTGCAAATCAAACGGAGGTCAATTCGAAAAGATGGATTAACTAACTTCTGGCTATTATCTATTATTTTTCGTTCTTTACGTTCCAGTTGGAGTATACGGTATCACGGCGGAACATCTCCATTACATTCATGCCTTTCCTGCCAGTTTCAACTGGCTGCATAACTGACCATAAACTTTCACTTTTCCCGATTACAGGATGGCCTTGATAGTATCTTCAGAAGCCAAACGTTTCATTTCTTATTTGAGTTGCATTCAAGGACTTAAAGTGTGATATCAACTGGATATTTCCTTAGCGTATTTCCAACCCAGTCTCATTCCTTTTTGCTTATTTATTAAGCAATAAGTTTTTGCCTAATTTTTCTCTTTGTCAGACTTCATTGTTGCGTTTTCTTTCTAGCCAACCATCTAATCGAGTGGAGGTAGGTTTTGATGAAAATCTGCTGGAAATGCTTTCGGCGACATACGTATCAATTTTCAAGAACTGTTTAGAAGTGACGGTGTGATATCGGGGCTGAAAATTAGGATGTTATTTCTTGTACTGAATACTGTGTATCTCCGAACTGATTTTAGACTAATGAGTGCCTGTACTCCTGATGAATCTGTGTAAACAGATGATATGGAATGATGTACACAAAGTGCCTTTTAATTCAGTCTGAATTCTTCATGTGCGCATTGGTGGCACAGCGGTTGAATGCTCGCCAACTATGCAGGTGGTCCGGGATTCGATCCCCGGTCGACGCACTTTTTCCATTTCAGTATAGAAGTTTGTATGTTTTGGTATCAACTGATATTAATAACTGACCTTTATAGGAGTTTCCATGACCTTTAAGAACATTGTATAACTGTATAGTATTGACGTAAAGTTACCAGAAGATTTTTGTTTGCTGACGCGTATCTTTTCAATTATTAGTAACCTTTTTAAGAGTTATTCTCTATCTAATACTAGTTAAATTTAAATGGGAATACAGTCATCTGATATTCGAGTGTTGGTTTGCAGGGATTTGATTGGTTACAGACTTGATCATGAGCTGACTTTGTTTAGGGAATCCATCGGAAAACCACCTGGGAGTACCACACAACTTTTCTGTCCTAGTTTAGGACTCTTCATTGAACGCACACACCACAGAGGGTTCGAACGCAGGATCTTCCGGTTACTAAGTGAGCTCTTAGACCATTAGGCCACTGATACCCCATCCAGTGACCAGTCTATGAATTCCAACTTCTACCAATTCACCGTACAGCGCGACCACTAAGCAATGTCACTGCCGGTAAGTATGTGTCCTTACACCGGACCTGCAGTGTCCATGAGCTGCCTAGTACTCAAGTAACGACAGAAGACAAGGGCCAGGAAACAGATGGTTTATTGAGAAAATCAACAGATATTTATAGATTTTTATGTACATTATTATCAGCATTATTGTTAACATAGAAGCAACGTCATCTGATTGGTTGTTTTCCCGCTGAAGGTTATTCTGTCATCTCTTTGTGGCCGTTTCTTAGACAGTCCACTGATATATATATATCTGCGAATCGTATCCTCCCACGTTAAGTCTGCTGTGATTGGTTGTTGAGTTAGTCTTTGTTCTTGCTATTTTCTCATGACCAAGATTTGGGACGTAATCATTGACGTAAATTGCCGCCTACCAATTTCGGCTAGCAGATAGCTTTCACCACACTCTCAGGTTTTCCAATGGTTCTCTGATTAATGTCAGCTCATGATAAACTCCTGTAAACAATAATTTGGCTTCACTATATGGAAGAAATATTCATTCACCAGTGAATATTCACTGAAACTGACAAATAATAAGTAATTCCATCTCGGTTTTCAACCAGTGCGGCTAGTTTCCTAAGAATATGTTAACATGTTTACTGTTTCTAAAGTCGTTACATTTATTACTATGGTGATTCACTCCTTCCATTCCAAGTGGAACATAAGGTCCCACTCGCTTCTATGAAGTCACTTTGAAATGGCTCCACAACTCATCACTGACTTTCCTCTCCTTATTACACAGTCCTTTTTGTAAAACTTCCAGACAACTAACCCATCGTTTCCCGTCGCGGTTCCACTCTACGGTTTTGTGAGTAGTATCAGTTGGATATCTGCTCAGTATATGTCAAATTCATCTCCAATTCATTTTTACATATTAGTTGAGTTCTTGGCAGATGAATTTATAATCTAAGCATTATTCAAAATTCATACATTATACCGCTTTGAACTATAGGTTCAGTTTGTTTATTTTATGCGAAAATATTACCAGGTTTATAGTACCAGTATTCTTGTTTTAACAATGTACAATATTTACCTTTTGTACGTTAGTGCTGATGCATGTCATTCGATCAAAAATTACAGAGGTGTTAGCCATTATATTTCAATGATTTCGAAAGTTCATTGTATAGGCAAATATAATCAGTGGGTTGTATATCCACGGACAACACAGTTCATTCAAAACAAGCAATAAAGGTTAATAAATCAGGATTTAATGAATTCATCACATTTCGGTAGAACTCGTCAGCTGCTCAGTACTCTACATACACGGACATATCTACTTTTGAAATTACATTGGGAGATAAATTTTTTTTTATATATATCCTTCACGTTCCCCAGTGGAACATAGGGCTTCAAGCTAGAGGCTTGAAGTTTCTGTAGCAGGGTTTATTTTTACAGGATGGGGTTGCTAGCCTCATGCCCAACCTTTCCTCTTCACCAGCTTTTAGTTCTGGCTTAGCGAGGTAAAGGGGTGCGCCGGCCGGGAATCGAACCCCGGACCATGTGCATGGTCGGCGAGCGTCCTAACCGCTATGCCACCGACGCACCTTGGGAGATAAATAAATAAAATAAATACTCTAAAAATATTAGCCCCTCCAAAATAATCCAAACAGTTCCGAAGAAATCTGTCTATATCAGTTTGCCATTCAAAGGAGATGATGTACAGGCAGTAGTCATACGAAGACTCGATAAAGCTGTCAAGAGAACGTATTATGCTGCAAAACTTGTTATGCTTAACACCACCAAGCGAGTGCTTCAACAGTCTGGGAAAGACCAGTCGCCAATCCTCGACACTTCAAACTGTCTGCATCAAGTTGAGTGTGTTTGTGGAAGGAAATGCATAGGTCATAAAGAAAGGCGATTGTCTACTGGCATGATGGAGCATTTGCCAAAAGTGCTTGAAAACAGCTGAATGCAAAGAGGCAAAATACCTCAATAACAAAGAAGCATCTTGTGGACTACGGACGTGATATCGACGTGGTCAAGTAATTCACTGTTATCAGTCAGCAGACAAAGAAACAAGAAGATGCTTGCAATTGCTGAGGAGGCTTGTGCAATTCGAGTTTATAAACCAGGTTTCTGTGTACAAAACGAGATGATCGTCACTCTGAATCTACCATGCTAATACGTTTTACTTATTATTCTACCCCTTATTATTATTATTCTTGATTCATTTAAAACTATCCCTTATCAGTAGCATTATCTTCACTCACTTCAACATTATTATTCTTATTATTACTATTACTATTAATACTACTCAACTAGCAATTCTTGAAATATTCTCTAATGACTAATTGTTTATCTAAGTGATGTAATTGACGCGTAATGCATTTCATCTTAATTTTATATCTCTCACACTACCTTCACCTTATCAATTTGAGCATGACCTTAAAAACATTCACACGTGTCGTTTTGCATGATTAATCCAATGTAGTTTGTTTACTTCTCAGTCTTTTATCTCCTAATGTAATTTCAAAAGTATATATATATCCGTGTATGTAGAGTATTGAGCAGCTGACGAGTTCTACCGAGATGTGATGAATTCATTAAATCCTGCTTTATTAACCTTTGTTGCTTGTTTTAAATTCGTATCGGAAAATAAATAATTTCAAAAGTTTATTCAGGCGTGTATGTTATATTTGGTTAGGTGATTTGCCCTTACTAAAAAGGACATTCACCTTCTCACAATCATATGATTTGCTTCTGATAGGCATATTTATGACTGCCTATATTATAAAAAGCAACGCTGTTTGCTATGTTAATCACACATAACGACATCCACAATAACACTTCTCGGATGTGTGTAGTTGGCAGTGTATATTCCATGAAGAAATGATTGCTGAGTCTGATGTCTTACTCCTCATCTACCCTAATTCTATACTGGCAGTTTAACTTCTTGATTAATCTGAAAAAGTGAAAATTAATCGATGCGTGTGTATGTGTTAATTACACTTTCACATTATACGACTGTGACAGTAGGGAGTTCTAGTGGGAATTCCTGAATGGTAGGGTCTACCAGGTAGGGTAAGAACAACAGTTACTCAATGGTGATACTGGCTGGCAGTTGCCCTCTATATATATGTCGTGAAGTGTCATGAAGAAGCTGAAATTCATGGTCCATTGGATCAAGTCTTAGTGGCTGAACGTCCTACGAGTTCACCTTATGACACATAGGTCCTGGATTCAAATCGCGTCGGATGCGTACTTCTAAAGAGTCTCAGACTAGGACGGAACAACTGTCCAATACTCCCTGACTTTCTAATATTCACCTGACTGATGTCATCTCACGTTCAGACTTGTAACTAGTCAAATCTCTGCAAACCTACACTCGATTTTAAATTTTTTTTTCCTTCACGTTCCCCAGTGGAACATCGGGCTTCAAGCTAATGGCTTGAAGTTTCTGTAGCAGTGGTGATTATTTTCCAGGATGGGGTTGCTAGCCGCATGCCCAACCTTTCATCTTTACCAGCATTATTTCTGGCTTAGCTAGTTAAAGGAGTGCGTCGGCCGGGGATCGAACCCCGGACCATGTGCATGCTCAGCGAGAGTCCTAACCGCTATGCCACCGACGCACATTTCAAACTTAGAAGACAGAAATATTTCCGTAGTACTGAACTGTTATTCCCGAACCACTTTCCGTACAGTGATAAAGTAAATAAGAAAAGAAAGAATAAATTTAGGTATTTGTAAAACTATGACGAGACGAGGCTTTATTTTCATGTCCTTTCAACAAAACACGTTAAATCAAAGGAATAAATACCATTTTGAATCGCTTATCCTTACGTTTGCCTGGAAATTCAAACAACTGAATATCATTACTACTGACGGGACTCAGCACTTTCAGATACCTTAACGAGCCCTTTGATCATCCAGCTACTGAGATGGAACTCATTGGCCAACCCATAAATTCACGCTGAAGCCCTTACCCTTTCGTTTTCCTCTTGTAGTTCTGACGACAAGGAAAAATGAATATTACTACGTCGTTTACTAAAGAGTGTAGAAAAGTTTCTAAAATACCTCTTAGACTGTGTGCATAACTCACGTTTACATAACGAGATTATTATTCTCTTTGCTTCAATGGCAGACCATCTGGGTTTATCACTAAGATTACTGTTCCGTCTACTTAAAGGAAATAGTAGGATCTTTAAGAATACAAATATTGCTATTAGAATCAAGGGTATTAACCTAGCTACATATGCGTTGTTTTACTAACCAGTCAAGAATCTACTGCCCAACTAGTAAGCAGAAGAAAATGAAGGTAGACTGGACATACTCTGAGAAGGCCAGATCCTCAAGTGGATGTCCGATAGGGACTTAGGGAAAATCATGTGATGATGAGGAAATGAAAGCTTGTGAAAAGTCGCAGAACCACGGTGGAACCGGGTGGAATCGGGATACATCGCTGAATCCCTGCATTTCACATGGAACTCAAGGAATGAGTAATAGTAATAATGATAATAATATTAGCTTGTTTTAAGGATTTATGGTAAAAGTCACTTTTAGTCTGGAATCGACTTCAATCAGAGGCTCACTGTAAACAGGGGAGTACTGGACAGTTCTGATAGTGTGGAATATTCCCATATTATGAATTAAAAGTCAATCTGAACGAAGAATATTCTTTTCAATAATTTCTCCTCTTAAGGTTCTTACAATTATAAAATATAAATATTTGTTGTCGTTACAACAATGGTCAGTTAGTTATGCGGTGGATACATTTTATTAACGTGGAATAACAGATTAGCAGTTATGGGGTGTCAAAATAAATAGTCGTATCTGTGTGACAAACGTGCTAGGCTGAAATCGACTACAAAATATTTAGGTGAAATGGGAGACAATGGTGGTGATTAGTCATAATAGATTCGTAGAGTGTGGGGTAGGAAAATTGACAAGTAAGTCAGTTCAAGGTTACTAAAGGTATCAGGTGAGTGAGTGGCTAGTACAAAGTGGTCTGTGTTAAACAGGAGATAGTGAGACTGCAATGAGAGGGGTTCATAATGAAATAACGAATATGTGAAATGAAACAGGTGGAGGCATACATTGAGAAAGTCCGGATAGTATTATAGAAAAATTCGATAGTATTGAGAGAATGTTTGCATGAAGGGCATAAATTATGACGAATAATAATAATATTGTAATAATAATATTTGTAATAATAAACAAAGGAAAAAAAACCAATAGGGTTAAGCGGAAGAAGCACTCTGGGTGAGAAAAAGAATCATCAATCCAAGTTTGGCCACGGTAGGAACAGCGTCTGGACGTGTTCTTTTTGAATACAAAGTTCCGGTTCAGTAGATCTTATTACAACAGCTTCAGCTATGTGTAGGAGACGTAAGTGAACTGTACGTGATAACGACTTCGGAATTCGGTATATAACCCTGAAAGTTGTGTTGACATCAATAGGATGTCCAGTCTGGACCAAGTGTGACAGGATCGAGCTTTTTATGCACTTAATTTCCCCCCTGCTGAACCAAGATGGTAAATGTTCTCGAACCCGTAGACGAACCTGCCTAATCATGCGCCCTATATAACTTGAACCACGGGAACAGTTGAAATGGTATATGCATGAAGAAGAGCTAAGGTTAAGTAAGACATCTTTGAGTTGCTGAGTGAACATTGGACGGCTACTGAAGGATAGACACAGACGTGAAGAGTAGAAAGTTTTCTTGATCGCCCTGGTTAAACGTTGCGATAGAATCTCCACAGGAGTATCTCCCTTGAATTGGAGACGTAAAAACAGACGTAAAAACTGGACAGTTGTTTAGTCCGTGCTTGGAATTCTTCAGTAATCATCCATCACTTCACCGGGGCTCGAACCCAGGACCTTCACTTTACAAGGCGAGCTCGTATACCACTCAAACACTGCGACAGAATCCACCGGTTAGTCCATGAATTCTAGCTTCCGTCACTGCACAATATAGCCCGACCACTAGTCAATCTCACTGGTGAGTATCTACCCTCACTCATAACTTGATGGACCCTGATAATCACGACTTTCCACTAGATCGTCAAGTAACTTCAAGCTTCTTTATTATCCTTTATATAATTAGTAAACTATTACTTGTATAACTAATTCTGCAGATCTTCTCATTCACTACTCCCTTAGACTGGAAGACTTACAATAAACAAATTGAAGAAGAAAAAATCATCGCTAACACTGTAAAATAATGCCAACTGCCTGTTTGGAGAAAACTTCATCACGTGGTAACAGTATAGCACGTAAAGAATACAATAAATTAATTGGAGAATTAAATAATGAAATTGAACGATTATCTTTACAAAATAGAAGCTTAACTGAAAAATTAGCCATCAGTGAAGATCAAATCTCGGTTGGTAGAAAAAATGAACGTGATCTTGGTAAGTTAAGTCAGTCAATGTATTTCCTTTTATATATATTGATATAAGTTTAAAACTTGGTCACTGTGGCACTGTGCGTCTGTGGCACAGGGGTTATGACTCTCGCCAACCATGCACATGGACCGGGGTTCGATCCCCTGCCGACGCACACCTGATGTCTATGGTCGGCCGGCAAAATTTGGGCTACCGATATCACATGCTGAAAATTCCATACTAGTACCAAAAATACGGTGTAGAAACAAGCTGTTATGAAAAAAATCCATTATAGATAAGATTTTATTTTGATAAATCACACAGTGTGTGTTATACAGTAATATTAACTGATGACCACGTTTCAAGCACAAATTATTACTGCTCATAATCATATTAAGTCACTCACACACAACTTTTACTTCATTTACATACATGAGTGAAACTGATGATTAGACATTTGAATAAAAATCAATATGGGATAAAGTACATTCAGAAATAATAATATGAGTGTTATCAATCAAATACAATCAGATGGGAAATAAGACGAGTGCTTTTATAGTCAAAATAAATAAGTAACTTGTTAGAATGTTATGATGTGCTTGAATTGAGATAGAATTTTAACGAGTTGATCACGGATTGATGTCAGTTAAAGAACAATTGAAAACCAGCCAGGGGGAGTACTGGACAGCTATTCTGTCAGTCTAGTTTGAGAATTATCGGCACTACACACTCACCACAGGACCTTCCGTTACAAGGCAAGGTCGTATAACATTCAGCCAGTGGGACCCGATTCAGTGGCTAGCCTATGAATTCTAACTTCTACCAATTCGTGATTTAGCCCGACCATCAACCAATGTCGTCGGTGGGACATCCATCGTCACACGTGCCTGGATGGATCCCGCTGGTCACGATTTCTCACTAGAACTCCAGTAAACGCCATCCTGTAGCAAACTAGGGTGAAACAGTTGTCCAGTACTCCATGGTTTTCAATGGTTCTCTAACTGATATCAATCCGTGATCAACTCGTAAAAACAGAACTAATCCCTATACAAACCAACTATAGAAAATAGAATTTTGAAATTATTTATTATTCTCTTCTGATTTGACAGACTGATGGTAATAATATCTTCCATATCTCTGGTATTTGCATTGAGTCATTTCTGTTGCATGTGTTGGGTGTAGATTATTCGATGAACCAGGATTCAGTAATCAACCTCTCTCTGTCTTCACCTACCTATATTACTTCTTAGAATTTTAACCCTCTCCCACCCTATTGGGTCTCTGTGTGTTCATGCATGCCGTGCATTTGCTGCTGACCTTTTTTCTAAATTACTTATCTTCTCAAGGTCAATCACTCTTACCTTAGGTCAATGCTTATGTTCTGATAATCTGACTACTCCTGATCTACTAGTTTGACCTATGTAGTTGACCTCAATCACAGTCATTGCAGGGTATTTTGTAAATATTATTATTTTGTCTAATTGGGTCAATCTACAGGGTCCTTTGCCTACACAGCTTGTCCTGACTGAGTGAGTTTGTAGGTTTGAATGCCACCCTAATTCCTGCTTTATTGAATGCATGAAGTAAAAAGTTGTGTAAGTACCTTGATATGATTATGAGCAATGGTTTGTGCTCGAAACGTCATCAGTTAATATAACTGTGTAACACTGTGTGATTTATCAGAATAAAATCTTATTCATAATGGAGCTAGTGAATATGCTGAATATTTATCAGGAATTGGCAGAAATTGGAGTTCACCGACCAGTGGGTCGGGTCCAAAAGGCTGAATGGTCTATGAGTTCGCCTTATAACTCGAAAGTCCTGGGTTCAACCCCCGATGGGTGCGTACTTATGATAAGACCCGAACTGGGACGAAGTAGATGTCCATTACTCCCAGGTGGTTTCCAATGGTTCTCCAACTGATGTCAGCCAGTGATCAATGCAGAATGAACTGCGTTTATGTGTCTCTATTTCATTGTTAGAATGCTCACCAAATAATCAGGAAGTCTAGGTTTGACGTTCATCCGACGCATTCCTAAAAGGTGTCACTTAGTTTACTGGCCAATATTAAGCCTGGAAAAGGTGGAAAGATGGATATGGGGATAGTGACTCTGGCACTAGTGAAACTTTGAAAGTTCAATGGTTGGAGGAAACCCTACTGAAACTTTGGTTTCGTACTTGTTGGCACTCATCATCAAGACGTATCTGTAAATTTTGTAGGAAATGCTTTCTTCTCTGATATTTAAACTCACCTCATTCAATGGTGAATTCCAAGAGGTTTCCACTGAGCTATTAGGGCTAACAACTGACCTCCTGTAGGACTGTGATAGATGCATTGATTCTTCACTAGGGACTAAGTATGTGATGTCATGCAGTAGGTGCTTCTTGTTGGTGCTGAATGGAATTTCCCACCGGTGAGGCTTTACTATATACACATTAAAAACAGTCTGAGAACAGACTACGCTCATTAAGCTTTAGTTAGCTACAACAGAGATACCTTCATTGGATGCTAGGCAGTAATTAATATCATGCGTCAGGTCGCTGGTATTCGTGGGGACTAAACTCTATCAGTTAAGTTTACAATGTGGTCATCATGTTGGGTGGCTTACCATCATGATGCACTCTAAAAATTGATATTAGACAGTTGGAAGTAGTCTACAGGAAGCCCTGTCTGACCTACTTTTCGTCAGTAACAACAATTCAGAGTGCACCGTTATGACGAGCCACCTAGCATGTTAGCCACACTTCAAACCTGAATGATGGAATACAGTCTGCATCAAACAAAGGAACGGACTTATTACATTTATTATCACTTAATACCAACTAAAGTTTGGATTACAGTCCTACCGGGGGTCATTCTCTAGCCCAAATACCACAG
>OX235272.1:123964950-124038580 GCA_944472155.2 Trichobilharzia szidati | reverse complement strand
TAAACATGCAGAGAAGTGGTAATAATTCAGCAACCGGTGGATTTTGATTCTTTTCGGCCTGGAACCAGAGTGACTGAGGACCAATCCATGCAAAAATGTCGAAAGAGGCATGCAGGAGCAGAATTTTACCGTCGAATCAGTCAGTGGGATCTGAAATGCAACTGTCAATTTATTTTCGTTATTTCATAGAAATCCAGGTTTTTTGGCGCTGTATAGGTAGTGATTTGGATTTGTCATTACGATGGACATATGGATGAATATTCAAATACGTACTACAACTGGCTTGCCTTTCGGATTCAGTTAATTACATCGCGTGTTGGGTTTGATTACTCTGCGATTTTGACATATTCCGCGGTGTCGCCGTGATGATAGGAAGTATGCATATGCTTCAAATGCATTACTTTGTTGGCTGCTACCTCCACTGAGTGGATTTATGTATTTCCTCACCACTGTGGATAAAATATCGCCGCATTCTCTTTGGAAAGGAGACCAGTTGGTGGATTATAAATGATGTCCAAGTAACTTATTTCCTTCCATGTTATGTTTTGGTAAGTCTCGACCTTGTTAACATGATTAGGTATAATCTTAGCGTTTTGACTCGGCTACTGAGCAGCTTTGATAGGTTTAAGTACTCACGTTACTATGAATTGACTATAGCACACAAGCCTGTCATGTTGACAAACTTCTCAGTATTGTACAAATGATGTATCATGATTTGAGTAGTTTAGGTTTGCAAACGAAACCTAAGTGAATTTTGGAACTTCTAAACGACTGATTTAATTTTGTGGAAATGTTATTAGCATTCACCACTTGACAAGTCAAAATATGAATTTATTGATATCTGTAGTGTACATTGAACTTTTATTTTAACTCACTCATACAATTTTTGGCGCTACTGCACTTCGCCGCTTCGCTTCGCGTGCTGCACTACGCTTCTTGTACATTTTGACACTTGTACGCTTTCTCCCTCGCTGTACTCTCCTACAAGCATACTCCTCGAGCTCCCTACTCCTACGGGTACAGATAAGTGGTAAACCTGTTTTTTTATTATTGAGTTCTAATCACATTCGTCATAAATATACGTTTGGTTACAGGCAAGTAGCGAGTCCTTTTATTTTCTGTTTTTACTCGTTCCTCAGTACTTGCAGGATAGGCAGAGTACTGAATAAGACCTAGGCAAAGGAAGTTAGTCTTTTTGTAAGTGTGACAGGCAAACTCACCTGAGGATAAAACCAGGCACTTACATATCCTTGAAATGCATTCACGAAAAAGTCATTCTAGAATCTTGAAATTACATGGCACAAACTTTCTGTAATCTTTGTACCTGCCACTCAAAGAGCTGGAAAATGTGAATGAAGGTTTGATTGATTAGTTGTGGTGTCTTCTTAGAATCACATGCTTTTCTACAACAGTTGTTCTTCGATCAGCATTTTAACAAGTCATAAACAGAAACTGCAAAGAACAATCATGCAAAAGAACGAAACGAAAGATTGCTTAGGTTTCCATCTCTAGAAGGCACAAAACCTTCGTTCTGAATTACTCACTTGGTGAATCTGATCCTGTCTGTTGGTGGTATCCCTTAGGTCGTTACTTCCACACCGAACTTCTGTGAAGCAAGTTCAGTTGCATCGGACCACGCGACAGCTTCAGGCGGAGTCTTCCTCACCTGATGAAATAAACAAGACTTGTGGATCTGTTAAGTGATTGCAGTGAGTGCGAATAAGCTAAAATTTCAAGGTAAGATCGAAAATCCTCTTCGTAGACCTGATCAGTCCTGTAGGCTTTCTTCCACGTCGTAACCACTCTTTTGCGATTTCTCCAGTTCTTATTCAACCAGATTGAAACCACACAGGCTGAATCAGAAGGACACTAGATCACGGCTGCATTCACAATAAACCAGTCTGTATCACAATGAAAATGAGAGAAGAATGTGGAGATGTCACACAGATATGATCTCGGAAGTGTTTTCCGGGAAATGCAGTGGTTGACGGATATCTAGTTCCTAATTTGGCAAAAGTGACTTGGCCCTCAAGTATTGTTCTTTACATTCGGTGGCTACTCCACCGATGTGACACAGGGGCGAGCAGACCATACTGTTAGTTTGTACGAAATAATTCATGCACTTGGACCTGATATACGTGATCAACCTGTTGTCTTCACTCGGTCTTCTGCGAGGTTTCGTCAGAAAATATAAAAAGCACGATTTTCCAAAACAACCGAAAACTCTAAATAAAATATTGTGGTCCACCGAAATAAGGGCATAAACCTACTAGAACCCAAGATACCGAAAGCATAATCAGTATCTTCCTGACTCAGGCTAACCTCACGATTATCGTGTGAGTAGCGAGTAGTTGTAAAATTCCAGAAATACCAACTGCATACACTAGTAGACATGATCTTTGAAATGTGGTAAAAGATAGGAAAGTCCTGAGACAGGTTGCTGTTGCTGATCTTAGAATAATAATAATTTGCTTTATTCCAAAACAGTACATGTGATACCAAATGGAATTCTCAGCATTTTTACTACAGTATTGCATCCAGTTAGTACATTATCAATAAATAAAATTCTACATAGATTAAGGAAATCTCAGTTCATTATGACAACAACACATGGCATGTCGGTAGCAAAGGTAAAGCTGAAACAGTGTTTGAAGGTGTTAGAAAAGTGGGAGCTGTCATATTTACTGGCGTAAGCGAGAGAAAGAAACAAAGCAGCACATAACGGAAAAAGAGAGAGAGAAAAGGAAAATAAAGAAAGAAAATGTTGTAACTATAAATGATATGATGTGGAAAGACGAGATCCAGTTGTTCTACTGACTATTTAATGAATTACAGGTGTCACGCCTAATGCTTTCTTTATCGCACTGAACACGAGCTAAGTAGAGTATGGTTGAGTATTTGTACTTGCTGGTGCGAGCACATAGTTTTCTATATAGGCTTCTGGTTTTACCTGATGAGATGCAAGGGGAGAGTTGTGAGTGAAGAGGGTGGTGTGAGTTAGATAAAATGGACTTGGCCCATTTTTCACATGAGTCCATGTGCCTACCGACCAGAATATTAACAAGCTGGCTAAGTGGCACGTTGCTTACCCTGTTGACAACCTGTAACATCCTGCGTAATACGTTAAAGTCTTTCTTCAGTAGCCCGGGGAAAACTAAGGGGGAACAATAGAGAATAATAGGCAGACAACCGGGGAATGAATGCGATTCAAGGGTTAGTCGGTCTAGTTGTCTTGTCTTATTCAACGTTCCAGTGTGTAGCTGCGGACTACTAGAAAATAGGTACTGTGGATATAATTGTGCAGGAAGTTGTGTAGATTGCAGAAGGGTGCTCAGGCACCTGAAGGTGAAGAATCGTCACTATTAGTAGCAGTGAGTTGTAATGATGGCTTTCAGATAAAAAGAGGCCACCATAAGTCCTGGTTATTTAGAAAGCTTATGAAATACGAATGAGACTCCACAGGACGTGGACAGTAAGGTAAATGATAAAGTGGTCACTGGGACTGATATCCTCCACTCCCATGGTAATACAATGCATTCCGGAGCTGGAAGCATGTTTTGGCCACGAGATACACACGCGTGACATACACTGTTGGATATTTCTGTCCCCCACATGGCTCTTTTTGTCTCTGAGACTATCTCTGTCAGTAGATTACATCGCCGAACCCAACTCACATCAATCTGCTCACCATGATTGCCGCCTTCTAAATGTAGCTCCTCGGAACGATTAGCCACCTTGTTCCAGCCTTATTAAGAAACAAAATACAAGGTGACCGAATAGATTTAACCCTGTTAAAGCCTACCTTGGACCTCAGAAAAGCAGCTAAATGGTGCTACAATACATCATCATGACTCTGTTGCACCTACCACGACTTAACAAGATGTGGTGATAAGTCCTACTGTCAACAGCGACGACAGAGGACTGGGACTCAAAATCCGACAGTCCTACCTTTATCTCAAGATAATAATGCTAACAGAAACGCAGCTGACATCTATTATTGCTGGCGATGAAGTCAGCATAACAGATTCTTCTGATGAGGCGAGACAGGTATCATAAAGAAAAGTGCGGGGTCGCCATGCACATTAGCATACAGCTAAGATTCACAGAGGCATCGGACCTACCTTTTGGGCTTCTGGACTCGATATGGTGCCACCCGATCGCATGATACATCAAGCTTTTGCAGGATGGAATATATTGACCACATTCATGTGGAGGGCAAAGGAAACAGAAACTGCTCAACGCCATCACGGAGATGTGGAACCCTGGCTACGGCCAAATCATTACATCTGGAGACTTCAGCGGACCATTCCCCAACCTGGGTCAAGATGAGCTCAGAGAACATTCTACCAAACTCCCCTACACACCACCATGAAGGTTGGGATGACTGAAAACGCAAAGGACAATACTACGAGAGGCTCTGGTGGAAAGTCCCCAAAACTAGATTATATCTTAACAAGTGATCATTTACTAATGGAAGACATTCAAATGAAGACTCTGCAGGTAGTAGTGATCATGCTGTCATACTGTCTGACTTGGTTATTTGCGAGCATCTGAAGTGCTGTGCTTCTTACCTCTATCTGTTCTAAAGCAGAGCTGAAACAACCAAAATGCGAAAGTTTTTATTTGAAGTGGAATGGCACCAAATTTGTGAGACTGTGAACTAACGAACACTGAGAGGTCGCAAAGGGAATCGATCACACATAGAACTTAATCACCGTCCTTGCTGTTAGAAGAAGCCCCAAAGAAGCATCCCCCACGTTTAAGGCATGGCACGCAGCATGGCTTGCAAGGTATCTGTAGAGCATGATGTAGGGGTTAGTTTAACAATGAGGCACAAGTAACACTCAGAAATGATGAAATGCGAGGGTGTCAAGTGACTGCAGTTTGTTTCAGTCAAATCTTGCTGGGAAAATACCGGAAACTTATGCTAACTAATTCTGGGTAGGAAACCCATCAGTGGGAAACACATCGTAATAAGTCCAAACGTTCCCCACGTCAATAGTGTTTGAGGGATAAAAATATTAAGTTCAGCATTTGACTGATGGCTAAATATCACTGTAAGTATAATCACTGTATGCCAAAATGTTCTGTTTGCTGAATCAACTAGCCGACACTTGAAAGGTACACTCCACATCAAATCAACAGTGCTACTGGCGACGTTACGGAGACAGCCCATGAAAGTCCCCTGGTTTTTATGATATTCGGCATGAGCTTTTAAAACGGAGCGCAGATGCTCTTTATGGGCTATTATATGAATTGTGCGAACGCTTATTCAAATCTGAGGAACTGCAAAGGAATTGAGTGAGCTGCTTTTTTCCTATAACAGCAATACAGATTGGCAAAACACAGTGAATTAGCGAACGGTGGCACTACTCCCACTTGTGTCAAAATTACTGGAAAACCTGGATGACAACCATACCAGGAAACACGGAGATAGGAATAGTACACCCCGCGTAGCACATTCTGTTTTCGCGTACAATCATCCTTGTACAACTCGGCTGAGGTGCCTAACAGGGTTGCAATCCACGTCCCTTGGTGCTTTTGATTTTCATACTTTCCTGACATACTATCTAGTCTGTGCAGTGCTCTACGCGGAGGATGTGGAGATATGTAGAGGGATAAAATATTTGAAACTGGGACAGGCTGCTGGTGGACTGGACATGTGTCAAAGGAATGTCTATCAACCCTAAAGAGAGCCAGATAGTACAAGCACGCAGAAAGTGAGTTACTTCACGTATTGTGATGATTATCCTGTTAAGCATCAGAGCGAGAACCAGGTCTTCTTTCAATGGACTGCTGAACATAAGTGTGACTGATTCGTGTGATGTGGCAAGAGTGTGTGAGATGGCACACTTTACCAGCAGATGTGGCTACAACATATCCAGTAGAAAGCTTAAGGTGGAGACTGGATAATCATGCAAAGCTACGTGGACTGCATTTAACAGATTGTCTCAGCCGTAATGACATGCAGATCTTAAACACAGCACTTGATCATGGGCTTTTTCCTAAACTCGTCGCTGGCCCCCAAACAATTTTTTTATCTAACTGCTACCGTCTTTTCGGAAACTGACCATATTTCAGTAACTGGCCGTCTAGTTATTTCTCGAATTTTATCTGCCGAGACAGCTAAGTCATCTTTAGTAATACCCTGAAGTGTCACAAGTACAGCCTACACTGACTGTGGCAGTTTGGATAGGAAAAGTTCCCTGAAAAGTCCTTCATCACACTGACGTTGGCCAATAACTTCCCTCATTCTTGTAAGAATGCTCACGGCTGACTGATCACCTAACTCGACATTGCGAAATAATTCGTCCAGACGCTGTCGATCCGTGAGAACGTTTCTCCTTAGGAGGGTTGATTTAGGCAACTCGTACGAGTTACTTACCGCTGGACTCGACATCCGTACAGTTACACACTTCCTGAATTCCCGCGGTAGGGCGTGAATAACTGCAAGGAACAGTGAACGTTGATCCGTTATCCCGTGCTCACTAAAATCAGACTCAGCTATCTGAAACCATGATTCAGCATTATCTAGCCAATATGGTACGAGCTGAATGGTTTTGGCAGTCGAGCGAATACGAATGACCTAATGACTATGATCACTTATGACGAAATATATATAGTTTAAAAATAGTACAAGAACAAATACAAAATGGAACGAACTCACAAGATTTGTCTGTGTATTTACCAAAGATGAAGTTCGCGGTAGGGCTCACCAGTTTAGAGGCTGACGGTATTGACGTCCGTGGATTGTAAGGAGTATACTGAAGCAAGATCTAATGCCGACAATTTCCATAGTATTCGTTCCGCGTAGACCAAAGGCAAAACAAAACACCACAATTGATCGTCCAAATTACGAGATATATTTCGGGACCAAAGCGTAGACCGATATGAATGCTTAGCTGGCTAGTGATCGTGCACGAACGTGACACCACGGAGTACCAAATGACGTGGATGCTTGACCGGAAGCGTCGGTGGCACAGCGGTTAGGACTCTCGCCGACCATGCACATGGTCCGAGGTTCGATCCCCCGCCGACGCACACCTGATATCTATGTTCGGCCTGCTAAATTTGGGCTACCGATATCACACGCTGAAAATTTCATACTTGTACCAAAATACTGTGTGGAATCAAGCTATAATAAAAAAAGTCGACTTAAACAGTGAGGGTCAGCATCCAATGTTCAGTGATGATTGATGTGGTCAATAATTTCGGAGAATTATTTACCGCTACACTACTATCTAATTGTTTTCGTTTGTATTTATCTCTTTGCTTGTTAACCTTCCTTTTTTGAGTTCACATTTCCTCCCTTGAGTCATTTTGACAAGATGGAGAAGACTGATTCTGATCACAGCTATGTTTTGGTCTTAACTGACCTGATGCTACAAATCAAAAATTACAAACAAACCACACGACTCCTTTTGGAGTCTCATTCAGGTGAATCGTGGGACGAACTACTCAGATGCTCGACAAGGAACTGGAATTTTCAAATCACTACCATGAAGCAAGGTTAAAGAAATCAATCTAGTCAATACTAGCACGTTAAAGGACATTGAATTTTGAACCTATCTGGAAGATTATCTAGCGTAGCAAAATTCGCAAGTTTTATCCGCATCACTATACTGGTGCAAACCATACATTCCCACCAAAACAGATCAACCCCATTCATATAACGTAGTCACAAGGAAATTGGGTATTGTATTGTTAGTTGGCAGATCTCTTTTGTTTAGAACAGTCAAAATTAGTTGGTGTGTTGGTGAATTGTGTATGTGCACATTTGGAATATGTGTTCTTATTGTGTATAAGATATCATGCACTCAAAATCAACTTCTGTGAGAGACTATTCAGGACCACCTGAAACACAAAAATATAAAAATTCTAAAAGCTGCTATGGAGTGGCTGATGAAGTTCTCACCCAGGACTTAAACGCAATCCTTCGCGATGAATTACAAATAGCTGGTAGACACAAATCTAACTATGAAACTCTGAAGTCTGCATTCAAGAAGCTTTATGTGAGTTATTATTTATATTCATCATCTACTCTTTTCTCAGGGTGATCCTTCAGAGTGTTAAAAATGTGTGTCACATACTCTATTAGGGGACTTGGGGAAATTATGAAGCATTTTCCAGAATTTTCCTGCATGTTCGTGCGTTAATTTCCAGCAAAACTTTTTTCCTGAGGAAAATGTCATTTTTTGTGGGGTCCACTTCTTTTCTAATAAGTCTCACTCATTCTCAAAGTATAGACTGCATTTGTTTGTCAAGCTATAACAATGTAACCCATCCAGTTCACATAACTAGGTACAAAAATCATAGACTCTTAAAACAGAATGTATAGTTTTTAAGACTACCGTCTGTTTACTTAAGACATGTGTTTAGCTTCGTTAACCTTGTGAAAGGTAAATGTTGAATATATAAATAATATACATCAATCTCCATCAAAGTTTTCAACCTCATCAACCGACTTCCCTCCATTTCTGAAAATTCTACAACTATTAATCGGAGTATTTATTGCGTGTTTTCATCATTATTTTAGTAATTTTTTAAAATTTGGAATTTGCAAGCTTTAATTATTTGAGAGTGCTTCATTAATCAGTGCCTAAGGCGTTGAATTATGTGTAGTGAAACTTGACTTAAATACCTATTCATAACTGGGTATCATGTAGTATTACTGTAGGATGTAATATAGAAAGACATTTTAAGCTGAAGTTATAAGGAAAGTTATACATGTGCACAGCAATTACAAACTTGAATATTGTCATTTTATTTGGTCTACTTAATATGATATTTTGACAGCTTTTGCTTTTAGTCCAACATATAAAAATATTATTTCTTCACTTTTTTATACTTCATAGGTTAATAGATCAATTATAACGCGGGACTTCAGCACTGTGTCTTATGGGTTCGAATCTGTTTGAACAGCTGGCTAAACTTTAGGTTCAGAAAGGGGTATATTGATCACAGCTTCAGGCTTAGAAAGGTTATCGAACATTGGCGTCCAATAATTACTCGTAGCGTGTAAGCAGCACTAGATTCTGTTGATCGAGACGTGCTGTGTCCACAAAAGGAATTCCTAGACATTCTGTTATACTAATCAAGGCACACCACTCGAATACCTACAGCTATGTAAGGGCTTATACTATGGTGATACTGAAAACGATCCCGGTCGTAATATTATAATGTATCTACGTTTTCACGTTATACGATGTGCTAACGTTGTACACGGTTAAAGATGAACAACGTTGTATTAAGAAGTACAAGTGAAAACTTGAAAAGATGTATTGCTAACGAAGTCGAATTTTGAGAAACGCGAAAATGAACAAAAAGTGTATAACGGCGTAAGAAGTACATCTGTAACAAAGAAAAGCAATATTTAATAATACAATGGCAGATATTCCACAAGCATATGTAAAATTAGTTTCTGCAATCGTATACCATGCATACATGAATTAGTTTTATGACCATGAAGTTAGGCTTAATATATGGGTGCTACAATACCTCCATTTTTATTCAGTCTCATTCAAGATGTACTGATGGAAGTTATCCTGGTCGTCTTCGACTTCTCAGAAATTGGATTGTTACTCACGCTAAGTCTAGATTATCTAGTATATATATATATAACATAGCCCCTCTGGTTAAGAAATACAATCTCTCAAACATCTTAGGCAGAGTATGTCCAGGATGTGATCCATCCTTTTCAAATGTAAGATAATGGTTAAGGACAGGACTGCACTGACTCCTAGTTCAAGGATAAAGAAATAGTTGAGTTTATTGATCACTTAAGTTATCCTATTGAACTGATTTCGTACAAAATCTAAGCACTGATAAAGAAGTTTCGTCTGCCATTTTCCAACTAGTATCATTGGTGCAGGCGTGATATCTCAGTCGAGATATGGTCGTTGAAAGTGTGACGTATAAAGATTTGCGTTTCATCTCCCACGTTAGGTGGTGTAATATAGCCACTAATAGGGATTTTACTTTTTGTGTTCGTTTAGGAGAAAACGTTAATTAACAAGGTTTTGAAGTTATGTGGCTTAAGACGTATAGAACATGTGTAAGGCATCGGGATCAGTTACCTTCCACATCCAGCGATGTTACTTCACATAGGATGAGATTAGAAAAGAGACATGGATTATCAGAGAAAAAGGATATAGTGAGTCTATGAAGACTGAAGCACCAATCACAATCAACGAGGGAGATGTAACAGAGGTTAACTCCTTAACTTATCTAGGAAGCATAGTTTCAACTACAGGCACACGGAACAGACGAAGATGTCATAGTCAGAATCGGAAAGGCAATATACGCCTTCATCAACCTGAAACCAGTTTGGAAATCTTCTGTACTCAGTCAGCATAAAGAACAAGATTCGGATATTCAACATCAGTGTCAAGTTGGTCTTTGTAGGTGGGTCAGAAGCTTGACTCGACTGTCACGAAAAGGATTTCCAATAGGTTTCAGACTTTCATTCACAGCTGACTTCGCTCCATACTGAGGATCAAATGGTCAAAAAGAATTAGTAACAAGAAACTGTGGGAACAAACCCATAGGCGAGAGCCGATTGCTCAACAAATATGTAGGAGAAAGTGGAGATGCATCGGGCATACATTAAGGAGGCCGTCGAATAACATCGCGCGCCAGGCATATTTTCGAGTGGAATCCAAGTGGGAAGCGACGAGTTCAGCGTGTGTCCTAGAGTGACATGGAGAAGCGTATCTCCAATCCCTCCCTCATATCTGTTGGGCAATAGGGTCTTGGTTAGTTCCTTGCTAGAGTTACTTGATACTTTTCCTTTCTGGCCATCTGGTGTTCTGTACCAAACGAAGGCATTTGTTGACGAAAGCCTTCAGACTATTAGAAATGCTCCTCATGACACCAGTGAGTGCAACTACAAATAAAATATATTTACAAAATTAAAATATCGCCTGCGAAACAACAGTTGTAAGTACCGGCATGTTCACAAGGGAAATAAATACGAAGATTCTGAAAAATACTTTCACAGCAGTTTGATACCGTCGATGAGTTGAGCGATGAATGTTCTTCTCCTTTAAAGAACTGTCTTTTGATATTTCTCTTTTATCTTTTTTTATTATAGCTTAAAACCACACAGTATTTTTGGTACAAGTATGGAATTTTTAGCATGTGATATCGGTAGCCCAAATTTTGCAGGTCGACCATAGACATCGGGTGTGCGTCGGTAGGGGATCGAACCCCGGACCATGTGCATGTTCGGCGAGAGTCCCAACCGCTGTGTCACCGACGCATAAATAATGAAGTTTTAAAATGTATTTTGGAAAGTCGAATCTCAACTTTTAAATGTTTTCGCTTTTGATTGGTAGTAATCATGACATAATGAAATGCCTTTTAGAATTCACCCATTGTCAAAATATGGAAACTGTCCATACGATTTGTTAAAAACGGTGTATGCGAGTAAAAGCGACATGAGGGGGGTGATAATGATGCAGATTAAATCGTGAAAAACTGACTAATTGAGATTCAACAGAGAACTTTCCAATGAAGTACAGTTGTTCTACTTGCCACACTCCATGTAGCACACAAAAGTAGAGCAAAGAGAGACTCAAAGAAATGTAGAAATGCTGTAGAAATGTACAGCAAAAACAAACAGAACATGGAAAAACATGAGTGTTTAACAGATCTGAGAGATTTCAAAAAGTGAACTCACCGGCACCATATCACCAACAGTCTCAAGCTATTGATTCATAGAATCCCGAGGATCCCAACCAGGTAGTATACACCTCTCTACGTGTTCGGCTCAAACTAATTGTCAAAGAATTCACATGAATTGTTACCAGGTTTGGGTTTGACCGATTCTAACCCTTTTCTAACCTAAACAAATTGTATGTCATCTATCATGGTTCGTCGAGGAACGCGATAGCGCGGGATGGGCAACATGTGTCCTATCCGTCTCCATTGGTATAACTTCACAATCTTGTCGTGTGTCCATCAGGGATGCTCACAATCCCCATTTCTATTCAGTTATATTATATATATACTAATGGACTTAACCTTAACTGCTGACTTTAGCGACTGAGGCATCGACTCGCCACCAGGGAATAATCTCGTTTACTTAGAATATGCAGATGATATAGTCCTTCTAGGTGAAGACGCTGACAAAATCCATCAGAGTTCTCTGAACACCTTGAACTGCAATCTTCGAATGTTTGGCATGTGATTCGCTCCTGCTGCCAAATGTAAGATGATGCTATAGGAATGGAATACATGGACTCCTAGCTTAGAAATAGGAAGTGAAGTGGTTAGTGGGGCGTGTTGACCACTTCACTTGTTATTTGGGAAGTTGTATCAGCCAACACCAGCGGGTTGATCACTGACGAAATCTCAGCACGAATATAGAATACTCGTTTCGCATATACCATCCCTGGCATAGACGTGATATCCAGTTATCGACCAAAGGGAGTGTGTAGTGCTCAGCAGTTCGCTCCGTCTTCTTTTATGGCTGTGAGTAGGACGTGACCACTGAAATTGGAAGCAATGAAAAGGCTAGTTGGCTAGCGGTCTTTGATAATGGGTGTCTGAGTTCTATCTCCCATGTGTGTTTAGTGTTATAATAAGGTGAGTAATACTGGGATAAGGCGTCGAGTTCTGAGTAAGAAGGGGAATCAATCTACGAGGCATTGAATTTACATCGATTGAGATAGTTAGGACATGTGTTACGTACATATGCCTAGCCGACGCTATAGCCATAACTCGACTGGCAATGTTAGCTGACATAGGATGGATCAGGTTGGAAAAGAGCTAGTGGTGGCTAAACGAAAACATGGCTTCATCAGTCAATGAAATCAACAACAGTTAGTTTAAGCCACGTAGGAAGGTGTAGATTAACTTCCTGGTTGGGGTCCTCGAGACTGTACAAACCAATGGCTGGAGACAATTGGTGACACAGCTCAAAATCGTTCTCAATGGCTGGTGCAGATGCATCCACTCCTTGTGACTTATAATACCCAATAAAACTATATTGTTCTTCGATATTACTATTCCTTTTGCCTCATATGTTTGTTTACTGTCTCTGTTTTGCATTTCTTTTTTACTTTCTTCTCTTGCTTTGTGTGCTACATGGAGTGTGGTGACTCAAATCGCTGCACATGGGTGCAAAGTTGTATGTTGAAACCAGTCAGTCAGTCTTGTTGACTGATTTTCCTTCCCAGCATCAATATCACTCATCACATTCTTACCACTTAACACGTGATATATAACGCAAACATATGCGGTCAGAGACAGTTAACATTTTCATATTGTACTGTGGAAATTAGAAGAAATATATCATAAATAATTTTGAGAAATATGCTGGGAAATAACACTTAGGCTTATGTCCAGATTGTTTAATTTCTGTCAAGTAGATCCAAAGTTCTGAGAGACAGAGAAAACGACAGGTGTTTCATTTGTTCATAATTTGTACTGCTATATTTTGATTTCTTGTTTGAAAAATCAACGAAATACTAACACAGTGCCTTAGAAATGAGGCGGTAAAAAGAGCATTCCCTGCTGCCGAATTACACTGTGTCTTCAAAACCACTCCTCTTTTGCGTTCAGGAGTAAAAGATAAACTGACTAATTTCGCCTCTTCCATGTGTATCTACCAGTTTAACTGCTCCTGTAGAGTGTGCCAGTTAGTTGCATAGGCCGTACAATTAGGCGTGTTTCTCGTCCGATTTCCAAACATCCCCCCTGCATAGTGTTTGGTTAAGTAAAGGACAAACAAAATCTATTCACATAGCGCTATTCTATCTCATCTTGTGGATACACAGAACACAAGATTGATGTCAACGAGGGAGCTTTCAAAGTCATCTACCTCACACCAACAAATCTTAACTTCGCCTTAAGAGTTCGTTTACTAAATATTGCTGAGACTGGCCGTTGGGATCCACATTAACAAGCCTAATTTATGTGTCCAAAAGAAGAAGCTAGTTCAGACATTATCCTTATCTTGGCCACCTAGGTTCGAATGATCCTCAATTTGTTGTGAAAATTTCCTTAATTTTAGTTGATATTCTATTCGCTAGTATATCTTTATTATTATTATTGTCATTATTATTATTATAATTTAAGTATCTTTAATGAACTGTAATTCCATTGTGATCTTACTTGACAAATCGATATTATTTAAAAAACATTAATATTGTTATTGACTACTATTCTGGAATATTCTGTGTATATAAACATATGTATATATAATTGTAGAGCCAGAGGAGGAGGAAATTATCGAAAAGGATATTCTTTGCTCAATTATTTTGTGTTTTAAACGCGTTTATGCTATTTAATTTTAGAATGCTTATAATCAACTTGAATCACGGCTGAATTCATCAGCAACTGATTCAAAGTTATTGGAAAGACAACAACAGCAACAACAACAGCAAGGTGATACCCATCTGATGGAAGCACGCAGCAATTTAAACGAATACATTTCAGCAATGGAGACTGTAAAACAGTCTAATTCTATACCAGCTGTAGAAACTTTAGAAATCGCTAAACTTAAGGTAAGAGTAAGTAAGACGTCTAAATGATTGATTCGTTTAAATTTTTGCCTACAGTTTCAAAAATCTGTTTATATTTTGAATAGACAATCAATGTCTTCCAGAAACTTTTTTCAGTGACCTTAAAATTATAAATTCACAATTTCTCCCATTTCTATCAACTAATCGATGTAATAATTGTTTCATTTTGAGAAATTGGAGCTAGGAAAACTTATAAAGTGAAATATTTATAAATTATTGCTTATGATATAAACACCCCGAACTGTGTAAAATGCAGACCACGAATCTATTCCACTGTATTTTCAGTTCACCTGAGTAACCAGCTGAAATTCAGGCAGTTTGAACTGATTCAGCTTTCTGAGATAAAGGGAAAAGAACAAGAAATTCAGCAAAGATGGCGATCTTTTCGGTGATTTCATTCTTAAAAGCTGTACAATCACATTTATATACGCATAAGTTTACATGGATTCCACATAGTAACGAAGGAGATAATAAATTTTGCAGACAGATTTCCGCATATGACCAATTCAATGTGCATATATCAGTTCACCTGCTCTTGCGGAGCTACATACATATGTCGTTCTGTGCGGGTCTTATCAAAACGTTTTAAAGAACATTACCCAGCATGACTGCAAAGACGAGGAACTGGTTCAGTCAGAAGCGCCATAACCGAACACCTCGTCAATCAATACCTGTCACAGCATCTCAACTGACTCATCATCCAGAGTCATTTACAAAGTAAACAAAAATCTACCAAAGGCAGTGTGTTTCCGACTTCTTTGTACTGTGGAAGCTCTCGCCATATGCATCGAAAAGCCGGAGCTATTTGTTCAAAAGAAACTAGTCCAGCCTTTACAACTACTATGGACCTAGTTCGGTATGTTCCCTTATCCTTCAGTTTTTTTTGTTTTTTTCTCTCTGTGTGTGTAATTTTCTCTCTTTGTCTTCATCTAGTTCATCCCATTTCGTTTTTCAGTTATAAAATCAGTTATTTTAAGTTTGTTTCCATGCTCCTCCTGATCATACTTGTAATTCGTTTAGAATAACCCCTTTACAATTATATTCTAATCCTGTGTAATTTTTGCTTCTGTGCCTCTTGTAATCTGTATTCACACACACCTCCTAACTTACATTTCAAGTTGAAAATTTTGATTTCGATTTGTTTCCATGCTCATTTTGTAGACATCTGTAATTCGTTCTATCCCCGGGTAATTTTTGTTTCTAAGCCTCTTGTAATTTATATCAAGCTGAAAATAGTTCTCACCTTTTATTCACCTTTAAAATTATTTCTCCAGTTATCAAATATTAATTTTGCATACGTTGTAACTGTTTTCTAATCCTATGCAATCTTGTCTCTAAGCCCCTTGTAATCTATATTCGTACCTTCAAACTTTCATATCAAGTTGAAAATTATTATCTCCTTCGTTACTATGTGGAATCCATGTAAACTTATGCGTATATAAATGCGATTGTACAGCTGCTTTTGAGAATGAAATCGCCGAAAAGATCGCCATCTTTGCTGAACTTCTTGTTCTTTTCCCTCTAATGTCCCGATGAGTATTTTCTGAGATAAGTCAAACTGGGCAAGTTGCTGATGAATGAACAAAACGGCTGTCACTGGATCTTGAATCGCTTCTATCTGGCTAAATGGCAAGCACTACCGGTTGATGTGTGTTCGATTCCCGTCCGTTTACGCCGATGAATCAATAGTATATAATACCATGCAGTTATAAGTATGTAGAGAGTGACGTTCCGTAGTTATTTTGGTGGAAAACCGTCAGTAGAATTTGAGTTCTCGTAATACAAACAAGCATTTAGATTTATAAATTTGTAGGGATTTTATTGCATTATGGGTAAAATTTATTTTGATAAAGTCTCACAGTGTTATACAGTAATATTTACGAATGACCATGTTTCGAGCACAATTTATCAATGCTCATAATCATATCAAGGCACTACTCCCACAACTTTTTTCCTTCATTTATATACATGAGTGAAATTGGTGATTAGAAATTCGATTAAGTAAAAATCAATATAAGATAATTTACATTCAGAAATAATGATATGAGTGTTATCAATCAAATACAATCAGATGGGAAATAAGACGAGTGTTTTCATAGTCAAAATAAATAAATAACTTGTTAGAATGTTATGATGTATGTGAATTGAATTGGAATTGAATTTTGAGATTATTTATTATGCTCCTGCTCTGATTTGACTGACTGGTGGTAATAATATCTTCCATATCTGTGGTATTTGCATTGAGTCATTTCTTTTGCATGTGTTGGGTGTAGACTCGATGAACTAACATTCAGTAATCAGCCTCTCTCGCGCTCCACCTACATATACTACTTTGTAGAATTTTAGCCCTCTCTCACTCCATAGTGTGGTTGTGTGTTAATGCATGCAGTGCAATTGCTCCTAAGCTTTTTTCTAAGTTACTTATCTTCGTGGGATCAACCATTCTTACCTTAACTAAATTCTTATGTTCTGACAATTTGCCTACTCCCGATCTACCAGTGTGACCTATGTAGTTCACTTAACTCACAGTCATTGCAAGGTATTTGGTAAATTACATTATTTTGTCTAATTGGGTCAACCGACAGGGTCCTTTATCCTACAGAGCTTGTCCTATCCGAGTGAGTTTGTAGGTTTGAATGCCATCCTAATTCCTGCTTTGTTGAGAATCCTACATGGTAAGGGTCTGAGATATCCCCTCCTTATATGCTATAAAAGTAGATGCCTTATATTCTCGCTTATGTCGGAACATAAGAATTTAGCCAAGGTAAGAATGATTGACCCCGAGAAGATAAGTAATTTAGAGAAAAGCTCAGCAATTGCAATGCATGCATTAACACACAACCACACTATAGAGTGGGTGAGAGAGTTAAAATTCTAAGAAGTAATATAGGTACGTGGAGAGAGAGAGAGGTTGATTACTTACTGAATCCTTGTTCATCGAGTCTACACCCAACACATGCAATAGGAATGACTCATCACTCATACCGGAAATATGGAAAATACTACTAACAATCATCAAGTCAAGCGATGAAAAATAATGATGGAATTATATAAACGAAGTTAGAAAGTTGTGTGATTATCTTGATTTAATTATGAGTTGCAGTAATAAATTGTGCTCGAAAGGCGGTCATCAGTATATTACTGTATAACAACACTGTGAGACTTTATCAAAATAAATTTTACCCATAATGGAATTATCCTCTACCACAGTGCACAAGTTTTATTCTTATACCAAGGGATTTTATTAGTTTTGCATGAATTTCGTTACAAATCGACATCATGTAAGGAATCATTGAACAACTGTTTTGTCGCATTGTAGGACTCTTCACGGGGAACATCTGTGGTTCCACCAGGAATCAAACTGTAAACTATCAGTTCGCGAGTTGGACACGTTTACCATTCATAGACTAATTTTGATTCTAATGACTCATGGATCCTATCTTCTGTCGACCGGCCACAGACCACTGTCGTCTATTTTGAAATTTATCATTTCTTTACAAATGCAAATTCTTAAAAATAATCTATTTATTAGTGGCTAGCACCATGACGATTGTACAGAATTCCATCATGAACTGACATCGGTTACAAGACCATTGGAAAGCAGCTGTTTCGTCATAGTTCGGGACTCTTCACAGTACGCACACACTGAGGTTCGAAACTATGACCTTCTGGTTACAGGGTGAGCTCAAAGGTCATTAGGCCTCTGGGATCATTAAGTCGTGACAAGTGAGTTACAGCAGGTTGGATGTGAGGACAAATACTCGCCAGCAATGACATTCTCTAGTGGTGGTAGAGACTGGAATTTCATACATTTATTCCCCTTAATGAATTGTAACAAAGCAAGAACAACAACAGTGGTTTTGCAGAATAAAATGGTACCATCACTATTTATTTCGTTGGCCTTTCATCAGCTGCTTACAGGCCAAAGACATTATTAAATATATCTTCAAAAGCAATTTTAATATACTTGCACAGAGTTCATTTTAAACCAAAATCAATCAACCAATATATGCATACAGTAATAATATATACATATATATATATATGTAATATTAAACACTATTCCGAACAATAATGATCATACACAATGGAAACTTTCGACATTACGTAATCAGATGAAAGAGAGATGAGAATTTCCAGTTACCAGGGTAGGTGAGGAAAGACTGATAACTGCTTCTTTCTGAACGCATAAATCAGGTTTCAGGCGCTTGATGGAGATGGCTTCAGCAAATTTGAGGAGAATCGATAATTCTGAACGATCTTGTGATGTGCACCTCATGACCCGTGTCAAGGAGATGTCTGGCGATGGCACTGTTGAAGTCATTGGTTCCTTTTAGACATAAACGTTCTCTTATATGTTCATGGACTGGCTATTTGATCGGGTTGCAGTGACTTAATGGTCTACGAACTCGCCTTGTAACCAGAAGGTTCTAGGTTCAAAACCCAGTGGGTACGCACTGCTGAAGAGTCCCAAAATAGGACAACGGAAACAGCTCCCAGGTTTTCCTCTAACCAATGTCACTCCATGATGAAATCTTGAAACCAATGAAATCCCTGCAAATCAACACTTGATTGTCCAGAAGTTTTAACAACAAGTTGTCGGTAGGGCCCCTCGATTTCAGATATAAAGCGGACAGCATTTCTTACCAGTAGCACTATAGTGCGAATTGAGAATAGTTGGAATCCTTGGTCAAAATCAGTGGCTGAATTATAAATCTGTTTGGCTGGAAGCCTAAAGTTCTTAGGCTGCATCCATATGGAGACTATTTCAGGATTATTTTTATGCACGTCTTTTTATTGGGTCATATTTCCGATGTGTAGCTTTGTCCAGTAGCTAATATAAATCGCCATTATCCCTATTTTACAGTATAATAGAGGCAAGACTAGAAAGATGCATTCGGAACTCATTTTATTTCTTCAGTTGGTTTGTAGACTGTGGGCAAGTTAAATAAATCTTCTCTGTGAGATGCATTTTTTAAAAATGTTTTGATACTACAGTGATCTACTACCTATTCAGACTACTTGGTTGTCAGTAAATGTATGACGTAGCTTTTTACCCAAATAGTTTCCACCACGACTATGAAAAGGAGCTTCTGAGCTTCTATATCATTCAAGCGTTAGATTTCTCAGCAGTGCTCTGCTGTCCCAGTAACTTAAGGACCTGTCTGGCTTGTGACATCATTCGGAGGTCTTCTAAGAGTGTCTCTGGTCCATCTCAATATTCTTTGACATATTTTCAAGTATATGCTCAATAATGGCGCTCCTTATTGCTCCGTTGTTACCTTTCCGTAGCCAGGCGGGATAGTGTTCTTGAACTCTTTTAGATAAAACACGCATCGAACGACCTATATACCTCGCTCCGCAAGAGCAGGTGAATTGGTAGATACACATGGAAGTGGTCAAATGCGATAGTTTATCTTTAGAGTAGTTGAAGAACAATGGCCGGGAGGAAAATGTCAGTCGTAGTGTGGCAGCGAAGAATGTCCTTCTGAGAGCAGTAGATATATTTCGCGAATTAAAAATAAGCAAGGACCCTCTGACAGTGAAGGAACTGAATGGGTTTCTGCGATATTCTGTCAAGCTTGCTGAAGTTAATGCGAAGATTAGTTTTCTCAGAGACTGTATGAATAATCATGAATATCCCAAGTGGTATTGGAAAGCTCTACGTCGCAATCACATTTATCCGAACTCTAAATCCCTCAAGCGTCATACTCTGAACCATATCGATTCCATTATATCACGTGTGCCAGAACTCGAGAGGAACATTGCGCAACGATCCTCTCCGTTATACGAATTGTCTTGTGATGAACGACAAGCATTTACGGAGTATGTCACTGTGGTTACGGAGAAGCGTACATAATCCATCCATTCTAACTTATTGAAAAGCCTCAAAGCTACAGAAACAAGACGCAAGTTTCCAGAAGATCCTACCAAATTTGTGTTCAATTATTCTTCAGTAACGTTATCTCCCATACCATTGGAGGCCTTGTCTCTCGGGCCAAGATTCTGCGACATGAACTCCAACATAAGCAAACTCAATACTTATGTTGAGTTTGAAAATTTGATCAATCAGACTACTGATCTTGTCCCAGCTTCCGAAGAAGAATTCAAACATTTCAAGTCCACTATTCTAGACTCTTGTCAACAGTATCTCAATACAAAGTCCAAGTTCAACAATCTTTTGACCAAAGAACATAGAGAACAACTCAACCAACTGAGGCAGAACAAAGAATTGCTCATCACACGTCCTGAAAAAGGTACAGGCATAGTCTTAATGGATAGAAAAGATTATATTAGTAAAATGGTTGCGATTCTCTCAGACAACAATAGGTTCTCAGTATTCGAAAAAGAGAAAGACAAAACCGAAGCAACGGAAAAACAGCTAACTGAGATCTTGAGAAAGCTAAAGACGGATCAAGTTATCTCTGAAAATGTCTTCGAGAGCATTCGACCCACAGGTTCAATAATACCCCGACTATACGGATTGCCAAAAACTCATAAACAGGGTCTTCCGCTGTGCCCTATTTTGGACATGTCGGGATCTCCATATCATCCAATAGCGAAATGGCTAGCAGAACTCCTACAACCTGTTAGAGAACGAATTTCAAAACATTCTCTTCGGGATACCTTTGAATTCATCGATTGCATCAAAGATATTGAAGTGGGAGACAAACGTATGATTTCATTCGACGTCGAGTTTCTCTTTACAAACGTCCCTATCACTGAGACGATTTGTTTTCTATGCAAATACTTGGAAGAAAACAACCTGGATATTGGAATACCTACCACCAAGCTAAAAGAACTCCTACTCAGATGTACCCTAAATGTCCAGTTCACATTCAATGGGAACTTCTATAGACAACAAGATGGCGTGGCGATGGGATCACCTTTGGGTCCGTTGCTGGCTGATATTTTCATGGCAAGTTTGGAAAACGGTCCACTGAAAGCAACCATCGACAAATTCTTCTTATACAAAAGGTATGTCGATGATACTTTCGTCATCTGCGATCACAATTGTGATCAAAATATTGTTCTTCAAGTTTTCAATAGTTGCCACCCTGCCATCAAATTTTCAATCGAAGTAGAAACCAATGAGACAATCTCCTTTCTGGACGTTCGTCTAAGTAAGAAGACCGATGGTACCTTGAATAGATCAGTACACAGAAAACCTACATGGAACGGTCAGTTGATAAACTTCTACAGTTGGGTACCAATAAGTCGCAAGCGAAATTTGATAATATCTCTGGCGACTAGAATCCGAAAAATCTGTAGTCCTGAATCAATAGAGGAAGAGATCGCCCTCTTAAGGAAGACACTGCTCGAGAATGGCTACCCACCCCGTTTTATAGACAAGCACATTAAGCCTAAGACGTACAAAGAACAACCCATTACAGTGCAGCAGAAGATGGTCTACATGAATGTACCCTTCAAAGGTGACCTTCTGGCTGACACCTTGAAGAAGAGGATATCTACTGCTCTCAGAAGGACATTCTTCGCTGCCACACTACGACTGACATTTTCCTCCCGGCCATTGTTCTTCAACTACTCTAAAGATAAACTATCGCATTTGACCACTTCCATGTGTATCTACCAATTCACCTGCTCTTGCGGAGCGAGGTATATAGGTCGTTCGATGCGTGTTTTATCTAAAAGAGTTCAAGAACACTATCCCGCCTGGCTACGGAAAGGTAACAACGGAGCAATAAGGAGCGCCATTATTGAGCATATTTTCGAGTATTGGTTTTGTAGAGATTTTGTTTGATTATATGGAGGATTTTATCATGAGCTGACGTCAGTTAGGGAACTGCTGGAAACCCGGTGAGTACTGGACAGCTGTTTCGTCTTATTTTGCGATTCTTCACTAGTGCACAACCACCGCCAGGGTTCGAACGCAAGACCTTCTGGTTACAAGGCGAGCTCTTAGACGATTCAGCCACTGAGACCCTATCCAATGGCCAGCCAGCGCATGAATTCTAACTTCTGCCCATTCACGACATAGCGCGACCACTTCTTAGCAATGTCTTCTTTGATGAGTTACTGCTTCATCTTCAACTTGCTGTACCCTACTGGTCACAGCTTCCTACTAGAACCCCAGGTCACTGCCTGAAGTCAGAAGTTAGAAATCATGGGCTGGCCATTGGATCGGGTCCCAGTGTCTCAATGGTCTACGAGCTCGCCTTGTAACCAGAAGGTCATGGGTTCGAAATCTGGTGGTGAGTGCGTACTGCTGAAGGGTCTTTAACTAGGCTGACTAAATAGCTGTGTGGCAGTACTCCTAGGTGGTTTTTAATGGTTCTCTAGTTGACGTCAGCTCATGATAAAATCCTCCATCCGATCAAACCAAATCCCTACAAAAAACCAATACTTGAAAATTAATCTGATGCTCACTGGTGACTGGTCCTGTTCAGGCAGTTAACCTGGAGTTCTAGTGGGAAGCCATGACCAGTAGGGTACAGCAGTTTGAAGATGAGGCAGTAACTCGTCGAAGCAGGAGACATTGCGAAATGGTCACGCTATGTCATGAATTGACAGAAGTTAAAAATCATTGGCCTTTGGACATATTTGTCGGGCAGCTGGTTCCTGGTTGATTTGTTCCAAGAGTTTCTCGTTGCTAATACTTTCAGGCCATCTGATATTCACTAAAGATTGACGGCAGTTGTTGAAGAAAGTCTACAGCTGTCTGTCGGGAATACTTTTGTGATGTTTGATGCGCCAAATCTCTGAACTATATATAAGCACTCACTAGCTTGACATGAGGGTTGAGTATTTAAATGTCTTTCTAATTATTCTGCAGCAGATTTCCACACGTGTCATGCTACCAATTAACACTTGTCAAATCTTCGAAAGGATATTAATGCGAGACACTTTAATTAACTAGCGTTTTGATTTGACACTAGTAACCAGTGTGATGTTTCTAGCTAGTCCTCTCTTTGTTGCAGACTGAATTCTATCAGTCAGGTAATATGGCCACCATTCTAGATAGCTCACTATCACGGTGCACATTGATTTGATGATGATATTAGATGGTTGGAGGCAGTCGGCCACAGGAAGCCTCACATGACCTACGTTTCGTGCTAGTTGGCACTCACCACCAGTCAGCAAGGCGTATCTGCAACCTTGAAGGAACTCATGTCCCTTCCGAGATTCGAACCCACGTCACCCAGTGGTGCAGCGTTTCTTGGTCTCCTATGATTTTTTCAGTTGATGTTGAATTCATGAGGATATATATATATTGACCTCAATCACTTACTTCCTGATAAAAGTTTCAAATGGCTCATGACGAAATCCTGTAACCAATCAACCAAATCCCTACAAACCAACACTTGAATATCAATGAGATGCTCACTAGCGACTTGCCCTATTCAGGAAGGTAGTTACCTGGGGTTCTGGTGAGAAGTCGTGACCAGTAGCGTGCAGAAGGTCGGGTGTGAGGACAAATACTCGCCGAAGACAGTGGCTAGCGGTTGCGCTATATCGTGAATTGGCAGAAGTTAGAATTCATGGGCTGGTCATTGGATCGGGTCCCAGTGGCTTAATGGTATACGAGCTAGCTCACCTTGTAACCAGAAGGTCCTGAATTCGAACCCCTGCGGTGGGTGCGTACTGATGAAGAGTCCCAAACTAGGACGAAACAGGTGTCCAGTACTCTCAGGTTTTCCAATGGTTCGCTAACCAATGTAAGATCATGATGAAATCCTGAAACCAATCAAATCCCTACAAACCAACACTTGAGTTTCAAATGGTCTATAACCCACAATTATTGATTTTTTTGCAATTCTTATCATTATGCATTCATATGGAATATTCTTTGTCATGTTTCGCTTTGTTTTTTCCCCACTCAAAATATTTAAGATTACAAATGAACTGGAATCGAAATATCGTGAACAAATTTTAAACCTACAATATGATCTACAAAGTTGTCAAGATGAAAATCGATTACTTGTCGAGGAGATACAAAATCTTAATAAAACATTAAATCAAGAACGTAGTGAATTCAAGAATACACTAATGAATTCAAAATTGTTTTATGAAGCTGAAGTAGGCAGTTTTAACGTTGTTGTTATTGTTTTGTTTTAAAATTGTTTTGTTACGAATATTTGTGACTCCGTTTCCAAGGCATATTTCTACAAGTATTGGTTTGTAGGGATTTTGATTGAGTGGTTACAGGATTTCATCATGAGCTGGCATGGCTTAGAGAACTATTGGGGAACCACTAGGCTGGGAGTACCGGAAAGTTGTTTCGTCCCAGTCTTGGACTCTTCATAAGTACGCACCCACCGGCTGGGTTCGAACCCATGACCTGCTGGTTACAAGGCGAGCTAGCTCGTAGAAGTCGGAATTCATGGACTGGCCAATGGACCGGATCCAAGTGGCATAATGGTTTACGAGCTAGCCAGCCTTGTAGCCAGAAGGCCCTGGGTTCGAACTGTAGTGTTAAGTGCATACTGATGAAGATTCCCAAACTAGGCTGTTGAAATAGCTGTCCAGTACTCCCAGATGGTTACCAATGGTTCTCTAACAGATATCAGCTGATGATGAAATCCTGTAACCACATTTTTACAGTCTATTCTAATTTTTATCATCCGGTTGAGGAATGTATTAATGGTTTTCTTCATTCCTTATGTTCCTAGTGGAACATAAGTCTTCAAAATTGAGCTTTGAATTTTCAGTAGCAATTGCGTTGTTTTCACGAAATAGGTTTGTTAGTCGTACGTACAAATTTTCTTTTTTTACGGTGCTTACTGCCAGCTAGGCGCGGTTTATGAGTGAGTCAGTTGATAGTTGAACCCCAACCACATGCGCGGTTGGTGAGCATTCAACCAATGAACCACCAACCAGCGTATGCATACTTGGAGGTCAACAGCACTACTCAGTGTGAAAAATAAGATCCGGATTTTCAACTCCAATGTGAAGTCAGTGCTACTATACGGATCAGAGACTTGAACTGCGCGTCATAAAGAGCATCTCAAACAAACTACAAGCCTTCATTAACAGTTGTCTTCGCTCAATACTACTCAAGATCAGATGGTCAGAAAAGATCAGCAACACAGATCTTTGGCAATGAGCGAACCAACCCAGCAGGAACCGATTGTGAAACAAATAGGCAGGAAGAAATCGAGATGGATTGGCTGGTCATACTCTGAGGAAACCATCAAGTGACATCACTGGACAAGCCATTGCTCGAGTGCAACCCGAAAGGGAAGTGGCGAGTTGGTCGTCAGTGCAAGGGTGACTTGGAGGGGGTCATGTAAAGAGGAGATGAAAGCATGTGGGCAGACTTGGAGCCAGGTGAAGACTCTAGTAGAGAACCGAACGGAATGGAGACGCGCGGCTGAATCCCTATGTTCCTCTAGGAATTAAATAAAACAATTAAAATAATAATTATTGTTTGAAAGATAATGTTATTATTTAGGTAAACCAAAACGCTGAAGATGGGACAGATTTCAGGCTTCAAATCTCCGGGCTTTTTGTGATTAACCTACAACTTTATATTTAAGAATCAAAGTATCCGGTTAGTTTAACAGGAGGTCAGTCATGAGGCCGAATAGCTTAGGGGTAGTGTCTCTGACTGGTTTAAATATCAGAGCAGATATGGGTTCTTTCAAGATTGATGATACACCTGCCTTACTGACTGTTGAGCGTCAAATAGCACGAAACCTAGGTCCAAGGCTTCCTGTCGACTGCCTCCAACTATCTTATATCATCAAATCAATGTGCACCGTGATGGCGAGCTACCTAGAATGGTGGCCACATTGCAAACCTGACTGAGAGAATTCAGTCTGCACCAAACAAAGAGCCGAACACATTACACTAGTTACTGACTAGTGTCCAATCAAAGCATATTTAAGAATTATACAATAGTAATACTATGTGTAGTGGACCTAGCAACTAAATATGTTTATATACGCAATTAAAAAGGACAGAACTAATACTAACAAGTATGTATATATAAGATATTCAGTTCACTCAAGTTAGTATACACAAAAATACTGAAGTTATTTGAAAAAAACTGTAATAGTCACAAAATACTCAAAATATAGACGTAGGAAATAATAGGGATGAAATTGTCCTTTTCTTGATTATGCAATTCCTCAACTACACCTTAGAGATGTCAACCGTCGGAGAGCTCCTGCGTAGAGAAAAGCAGATTGGAGCAAAATATCCTAATGTGGATGTGTCGATCAGTGAGAGACAGAGTTGATCGGCAGATGCGATGAGTGAGCAGCTGGAGAGAGAGAGAGGGACAGATTCGTCCGTTGCGCGCGGTCCAAGGTTGAGTGCTTTTCAATCTCACATAACAACCACGATTTTCATTGGATTCGTTATTATTCGGTGAACATATAATTTGATATGTTTTTCGGCCACCACATTTGGTTTTCTATACTGTAGTGGTTCAAATTTGAAAGGAAGTGTCAGCTCAAAAACCGGTAGACACTGAACTGTAAAAGCCTAGCTCTTTGTATCTAAATGTATATATTTTTTGGACTTCTGCTGGTGTAATTCAGTGTCAATTATAAAGTGCTTTTCCTCAAGTCGTGTTCTGCTTCTTCGCCCTACCCTGCGTGCTTGACCTGTATGATTGTTTGTGTTGTTCTATTACAATACTCTCTAAGTGAATTATGCCTGTAATAACGTCATATCAGATTGAAATTAGTTGAGGTAAAGTGATCTAGAACTTTCATTAGTTATTTCAAGTTAACTGACAAACTGACATAAGTTGAAAAAAAAACCTGTGAAAACCACCGGTTAGTACTAGACAGTCATTACGTCTTAACTTGGATCTCTTAAGCAGTACGCAACCATCTAATACTCACTAGTTACTGACTAAAAGATGAAGTTTCCTGGAGTTCTAGTGAGGAGTCATGACCAGCGATATCCTCAGTGTCTTCTATGGGTAGCGAATTGGCGGGAGTTTTAACTTATGCATCATCATATCCCGTCCTATTGGGCGAATGGTCAACAGCCTCGCCTCGTGATACGGAAGGTCTTCAGTTTGCCCCCTGATGAAGATATCGCTGAGTATTACTGAAGAGTCTCAAACTAGGACGAAACATCTCTCCATTACTCACTAACTTTCAATAGTTCATTTCGCAACCTAACTTGGAATCAATCACATCCCCAAAAGAACAAAAGTTTGAAAATTTTATTTTTGATTAGCGAAATAAATAAAAAATGTTTTGAAATTTTCTGTTCATACTGTAGGTACTCGGAAAACACTGACTGATGTACAGATAGCCAGCTTTTGTAATAACAATCAAATTTATTATTTGCTAAATTTTCACTCCGCCATTTTATCAATAAATTTATACCAAGAGCTAATTTGTAGGGATTGAACTTTTTTTCTCGAGTTTTATCAAGGATTGATATCAGTTAGAGAAACACCGAAAACTAGCAGGGCGTAATGGACAGCTGTTTCGTCCTAGTTTGGGACTCTTCAGAGTTCAAACCCAAGGCCTTCAAGTTACAAGGTCAGCTTGTAGACTATCCCACCCCTGGGCCTATGAACCCCAGTGGGTGAATACAGTCAAAGAGTCGCAAGCTAGGGCGAAACACTTTTTCAGTACTCTCTGGTTTTCGATGGTTCTCTAACTAATATCAATCTGTGACAAAACTTGGAACAAATGTAAACCATTTTACTCTTTGTTTAGATTAGTAACCTACGATAATTATCTCAACTTTCAAAAAAGTATACCTGGTCATTTAAAACAGTTTTTACAGACGTCACATTTCAAGTGTACTCAGTGTGTTGACTTCATGGTGGACCAATGGACACTGGGTACAGAGATGATACTCTGTTATACTTGAGAGGAAGAGAGAGGGGGACTACATTGAGTACACTTAACATTTTGCTTAATTGCAAATGGTTTTATCAGCCTTGATGGGTTAGTGTCTAACAGTTTCCACTTTGGAAACCTTAATTATGCAAATCGCAGTCTGTGTGTAATCTACTTGACATATCATAAACAGCAATTAAGAAAGGAAACATAAAATGTATGGTGGACCTTTGAATAAAATTCTTTTATTTATTTTTTTATATTTTTGATTACAGCTTGTTGCCACACCGTATTTTCAGTACAAGTATGGTATTTTCAGCATGGATATCGGTAGCCCAAATTTTGAAGGCCGACCATAGATATCAGGTGTGCGTCGGCAGGGAATCGAACCCCGGACCATGTGCATGGTCGGTGAGAGTCCTAACCGCTGTGCCACCGACGCACAAATGATTAGAAGATTCTCATTTTATTGTCGGTACATGGATGACACCTTTATTCTTTGTGATGATGATTCCAATAGGAGCATAATAATAACTTAATTTTAATGAAGTACATTCTACTATGAAATTCACGTGAGAAGAGGAATCCCAAAATAGAATTAACTGCCATCCTAGATGTCCGTTCTCCTTACAAGAAAACCAGATGGTTGCATAAAGAGAAATTTGCATAGGAAAAGCACATAGACAGGACAATACATACATTTTCATAGCTTCGTTCCTCTTTAGTACAAAAGAAATTTAGTAAAGACCCTCAGCCACAGGGTTACAGCTATATGATCAGAAGAAGTAACTGAAGATGAACTAAGGATTGTTTATGGTACCTTGATTGAAAATAGCTATCCAGACAAATTCATCAGGAAACATATGACTAGGAATGTTGGAAAGGACTTTTCACTATCCGTAAACAAGAAGCCTTTATACATACGACTGCAATTCAAGGGCGATTTACCTAGCGAAATAATTACGAAGAAGTTAAGAAAATCAGTTCAAAGAACTTCTAATGCTGGTAAACTACAAGTCGTGTTTTCTACACAACCGATGGTGATTCCTCAACTGAAAGATGAAGTACCTAGACTCGCTAGCCACTTCAAATTGTATCTACCAATTCAACTGCGCTTTCGGTGGAGCAAGTTATATTGGCCGTTGCTCTAGGAACTTGATTTTTCGTGCTCTTTCAGGAACATCTCCCAGTATGGCTGAGATAAGGTGTAGTAAAAACTGTCAACAGCTAGATATTAGACCATCTAATCCAAACCGACCACAAAGCCAGGCAGCATTGAAGAATCCTTCTCTATCATCCACCGGGTACCAAACAAATTGCGAAAAACATCCAGGTACTGCATACTGCAAGCAGCAGAGGATATCATGTTTCGCCTGGAACAGTATTATTTACTGGATGACTAAGTTCGGACACAATCCAGTCTTAGTAATCATATCAATTTTCATCACACGACTTCGAAACTTGAGTTTTAAAGTTTTCTTTGTTCTTTCCTATTTGCTATCGTTGGAGTAGAAGAATTTTTCCCATATCTGGGTGAACAGGTGTTGAATCAGTCCTATTATACGTATCCTCTTCAGTTGATTCGATAAATAATGCTTCCGTCATCAATCTCTCCCTCCACCCTTGTTACATTAGATTTTAAAACTGTCATCTTAACTATTAGTGTATTGTACTTTCGTGTATAATTGCCTGTAGTGAGTGCCAAAGCTGAACTATTCTCTAGATTTCCTATCTTATTCGGATCAACTAATCTAGATTTTGGTAGATTTTTATGTTTGGCTAGTCTGACTGCCCCTGTTCTACTAATTTGACCTATGTATTTGACCTGACAATCACTGCAGACAGTGTATTAGATAAGCTAAATTGTTTTGTTTTAAAGGCTCCACAGGATACACCATTTAACCGACAAAGCTTGTTTCTAACTGAGTTTGTGGGTTTGAATGCCAGCCACTTTTATTCCTGCCTTGTCAAGAATTCTCCTCCGTAAGGTTTCCGAGTTTTCTTCTAGTTTGGTTGACCCTAATAAGTTAGGAAATCTGGAGAATAGTTTAGCTATAGCACTTACTACATACAATTACACACAACCATACAATAGGATGATTGGCTAAGATGACAGTTTTAAAATCTAATGTAACAAGGGTAGAGGGAGAGATTGATAACAGAAGCTTTGTTTATTGAATCAACTGAAGAGAATACGTGTAATAGGAATGATTCAACACCTGTCCTTCCAGACATCTGGAAAGTTCTACTACCGCCCCTACGAAAAGTTCAAAGTTGTGTAGTAACAACTGATGAAATGATTATGAACAATGAATAAATTGTGTTCGAAACATTGTCATCCAGTAAATAATAATAATAATGCTGTTTCCCCGACTGTGTGATACATCTAAGAAACAAATTAATATGGATCTATATACTACCACAGTGTCCATCGAATGACATCGCTCTCAATGCAGGCCACTGCTCGAGTGGAATCCAAATGGGAAGCGACGGACGAGTGGGTCGTCAACTCGAAAGTGACATGGAGGAGATCGTATGTTGAAGAGAAGGGGGAGGAGAAGGAGGTGAGAGATTATGGTCAGTCGTGGAGCTAGCCAGCCGAAGACGCCAGCAGAAAACAGAACAAAGTGGAGATGTGGTGTTGAAGCTCTATATGTTCCATTCGGAATCCACGGGAATAATGATAATACTAATAATAATGAATATTCCAGTGTTCAAGTTTTACACACACACACACACATTTAATAACCTCGTGCCGTTTGTTTGTTTGTTTGTCTCCTTTTCGTGAATAAAACAGATTTCAAGCCTACAGAAAATTAACGATGATCAAAGTACAGAGATTAATCAATTATCCTTAGTCAATACTAATGAAGATAAGAAGATACTTTTACAAAATGCACAATTACAGGCTAAATGTGATGAACTTAGCAATCAACTTGAATTGATTAAAAACAATCTATCCAGAGAAAGGTTAGTGTGAGTATTGTTGTCTAGTTTTGTATCTTTTATGTCATTGTATATACCAATTTAATTGCTCCTGTGGAGCCAGTTATGTAGGCCATACAATTAGGCGTGTTTCGCGTCGAATTTCCGAACATCACCCTGCCTGGTTAGGCAAAGGATAAACAAAATCTATTCGCAGCGCTATTCTGTCTCATCTTGTGGAGACAGAACACAAGATTGACGTTAATCATGCTTTCAGGGTCATTTACCGCATACCTACGAATCTCAATCTCGCTTAAAGAGTTCGACTTCTAAATATTGCTGAGGCTGTGAGGATTCATATTAATAAGCCTAATTTATGCACCCAAAAGAAGTTTGTTCAGTCATTATCATTACCTTGGCGATCCAGGTTTGAATAATCCAGAATTTTTGTGAAATTTCCCTAATTTTAGTTGATATTCTATTCGCTGTTATATCTTTATTATTATTATTATTTAAGCATCTTTAATGAACTGTAATTCCATTGTGATCTTACTTTACAAATCGATATTATTTAAAAAACGCTAATATTGTTATTAACTACTAATTTAAAATATTCTATGTATATAAACATGCATATGTAATTGTAGAGTCTGGAAGAGGAATTTATCGAAAAGAATATTCTTTGCTCGATTATTTTGTGTTTTATAAACAGAAACTTGTTTCAGGATAGTCTCAGGATTTCAAAACAGTGACTCCTGTGGATTACACACCCAACGGCATATCTACTAAGTCAAAGCAAAACATAAAATCAGTCTATGAAGTCGATAACAGTTGGTTTGAGTCACGTGACAAGGTGTTGACTGCCATACTGGGGCCATTAGGATTCTAAGAACCAGTGCCTTGAGACTATTGGTGATATGGCTTAAAATCAACCTCATTGGCGCCGATGCATTCACTCTTTGTAATGTTCCAAACAGTTTAAATCCACATGTTTTTCTATGACACTGCGTTGAGAACTGTCTGCTAGCCAAAATTGGTAGACACCAATGTACGTCAGTGTTTATGTCCCATGAGAAAAGAACAAGAATAAAGCTCAACCTTGAGGGACTCACCAACCAATCACAGTAGACTTAGCGCATGCAAATACGATTCGCAGATTTATGGCCTTACTTTCTGAGAAACATTCACAAACAGTACAGAATAACCTTCAGGAGGAAAACAACCAATCAGAAGACGTTACTCCTCTGCTAACAATAAGGCTAATAACAATGTACATAAAAATCTATAAATATCTGTTGATTTTCTTAATAAACGTTCTGTTTCCTGGCCCTTGTCTTCTGTTGTTACAATACTATTCTTCCTTTAGTATATTTCTACCCATTGTAGTTTTTTATGAATCTCTTTTATTCTCTCTTTCCTCTAACTTTGTGAGCTACATTGAGTGCGGTAGCTTGAAGTATTGTACTTCTTTGGAAAGTCATTATGTGAATGTTGCACTAGGTGATGGATTTCGAATCCATTGTCATTGTGTTATTTATAATTGGTAGTGTTTTAGGATTTCAATGTATACTGAATAGGAAGATGTTATTACATCATAAAAGTAATATTATTATCATTTCCTTTAGTTCCTAGAAGAACACTTCATCTCCTCTTCACATCACCTCCTCCACTCCATGTCACCTCCACACTAATGACCAACTCGCCTCTTCCGATTCGGGTTCCACTCGAGTGATGGTCTGGCATGTGATGTCACTCACTTGATGGTTTGTTTTCTAAGAGTATATCTAGTCCACCTACTTCCATATCGTCCTGCTTATTTGTTGCACAGTTGGTTCCTGCCGGGTTGATTCGTCCATTACCAGAGATCCCTTCCTGCTGCTGATCTTTTCTGACCGGATATCTGATCTTGAGTAGTATTGAGCGAAGACAGCTGTTGATGAAGGTCTGTAGTTTGTTTGAAGTGCTCTTCGTGACGCGGCGTCGCGCCAATTCTCTGATCCGTATGGTAAGTAGCGCTGACTTCACATTGGAGTTGAAAATCCGGCTCTTATTTCTCATGCTGAGTAGTACTGTTGACTTCCACACAGATTTGAGTGTAATAAAAGCTTGACTGGCTTTCCCAATCCTCGCTGCCTTGATATCCTCATCAGTTCCATCCACCTGTAGTTGAAACGATGCTTCTCAGGTAGGTAATAAAAGTCATAAATTGGTTGTTAAAACTACTTACTCACCACTTTAATTTCTTCTTTGCTGTTCGCATTATTTCAGAGAACAGATACAATTAGAAAATGAGGATCAACTACAGTTGTGCAGTGAACTTAAAGCTAAGAATATGGAACTTGAAGCAATCTGTTCAACACAAAAGAATCATGTAAGCATTTGTTTTGTTTTTGGTGTTGTTGCAGATTAGTTAAAATTGATACCTTTTTACCTTTTGGTTAACAATGTAACAGTTAACACGACAAGGCATAGTTTTCGATGTGAATGTATTCTTTCTGACCTCGAGGGTTTAAATGAAAGGCTTTTGATTGTCTTTCTAGGACACAAACTTCAGCATGATGTGAAATGGCGATTCCATGGATTACTTTTTATCCTAGGCTTTGAGGCAGGTTAATTAGCAATCCATAACTGTTGCTTCAAATATCACTTCCAAATATCTTCCAACCTAAGGTCATCCCTGATAGCTTCATACTTCATACTCAAGTTTGCGCTGACGTTGCTGTCTAGGAAGACAATGGAAGCTTCGTAATTAAAGCTTTATCCAACTTACAGAGCACAATCACATCAAAACCATCCACCTGAACTGAGAATCTTCTTTATTATTCCAAAGTATAATTTTTTTGTTATTTTTAATTTCTTGAGTTCTAAGTGTAACATAGGGTTTCAGGCTTGAGCTTTCAAGTTTCACTTGAAGAGATTTGGTTATTTTACGGGGTATGGTTGCTAGTCATACGCTCAACTGTCTATCGTCTCCGAGCTCGCTAGCGAGTAAGTTAAGTTAAGGAGATCGTTGGTTGGGAGTTGAAATTGGACCTCCCATCTGGCTGTGGAGCATTCTACCATCGAATCCGTGACCATAGGATGAAACAGTTGTACAGTAACCCCCGAATTTCATTGTCTGTCTTACTGATGTCAGTTCATAATCCACCTTCAAATCCATCAAATCCTTGAAAGACAACACTTGCAAATGAATCATATATGTATTTCCTAATATCAGATATATTTTGATATCAATATCTATTTCCAGACGTAGAGATTTTACTGAAAATAATACATTATATATATGTAACGACAGAAGACAAGGGTCAGTAAACAGATCGTTTATTGAGAAAATCAACAGATATTTATACATTTGTATGTACATTATTATTAGCGTTATTGTTAGCAGAGAAGCAACGTCTTCTGATTGGTTGTTTCTCTGCTGAAGGTTATTCTGTACTCCTTGTGACCGTTTCTTAGAAAGTCAGGCGAATCTTATTTGCACACGTTAAGTTTGCTGTGATTGGTTGTTGAGTCCCTCAGGGTTATTTGTTTTTAAGCGAATTTTTAGGCTACTTTTATTCCAGCAACTCAGACAAATCCGCATAAAGAACGGATATCTTCCAAGATTTATCGAGAGAAACATGAAGTTACAGCAAAAGCCTGAAAGAATCCAGACGGTGCCGAAGAAACTGCTATTTATAAGAGCTGAATTTAAAGGTGATGCTGCAGTTGAGATCGTGAAGAATCGCTTATGCAGATCACTGAGGAAAGCCTTCTTTACGACTAAGCTACGGATCAATTTCTACAGCCGACAAATGACCAGTTGATGTGTGGAGGATAAACTACCACTTTGGATGGGCCATTTCAATGTGTGTTTATAAATTCACCTGCTCGTGTGGAGCTAGTTATATTGGCCACACAAAGCGCACACTTTCCAAACGCATCTCTGAACATTATCCTGCATGGTTAGCAAAAGGACAATGCAAGACAATTACTAGCTCAATTCTCGAGCACTTGGTGAACTCAAGCCACACAGCTCCACCAGAGTCGTCTTTCAAGATCATCTACAAGGTGAGACCAAATGGTACAAAGGGCGTCAGGTTTCGGCTTTTGTGAATGGCGGAGGCGCTGGCAATTCGTCAATATAACACTGAACTCTGTATACAGAAAAAGTTTGTCCAGTCTTTTATTCTACCTTGGTCTTAACCTCTTCACTAGTCGTTCCCCCGTAAAAACATTTTGATTTTTTCTTTTCTTTTTCTAAATTTTACTTTTAGTTTGCTTTTGCTTTAATAATTAATTCACTATTATCACTCTCATATGTTCCTTTTGTACGTTTGCACACCCTTTTCACACTTGTTAAATTGACACTCAAATACCTTTATTCTCACTTAATAGCAATTTTAACCTTATCAAATTTCACACTTTGTGGCGTTGAGTACCACATAATTTACAACTTTTGTTTTTTACTTCTAAAGCCACTTCTAAGTGATTATATCAATTATGTCACCCTTCACCCCGTATTACTCAATAATAGACTACTGTACATTTTTTGGTAAAAATAAATACGACTGTACAGCCTCTGAAGATGATTTCCTCGATAGAGAAACTTTTCTTCGCTGAATTTTTCTTTTATTTTCTTCATAACTCAATGGGTATTTTCGGTGATTTATTCCAGCTTTGTTAAGAATTCAATGTAAAGTCATAGAGATTCCCTTCTTTGTTTGGTGGCACTATTGGATCGCTAAATTCCTTATTCCTGGTGTACATTATTCTCCTTATAATTATTCCTATTAAAACCGTAAGAGACGATGACTTGGTGAAGGGAGGTTTGTTAAGAAATCGGTATCTCTGTACAAGCAGATTATGTATATCGTATCTTCAACGCACCATTTGCACAGATCTTCGTGTTGTGGTACTTCTCGACTTCATGTTGTGTTTCTTTGTGTTCCCTTCGCGTCTCCCATGTATCTATCTCCTAAAGGCTGTATAATTTGCCTTCTCTGAAATCAACTGTATCTTCCTGCTATTTGATTTTTTCTGCTGAAGAATGTGTCTTTATATACTACTGATAAATCTTATCAGTAGCACTCGCCACACTATGATTTCCTACATACTTCTTGGTTTATTTGTCAGTGTCAAAATTTCTTCCACATGCTTTACCTTTCTTCTTAAATTTTCCTTGGTACAGCTTAGATATTTTACCATGTTGCTTAGAAACATTTCTTTAACCTTATTTTCACTGAAACTGGGTAGGATGAACCGAAATTAATATCTCACTGTGGATATGTAGGTATCTGTAAACACTAGTGTTTACCTTCTCATCTGGTTTCGTTTTTATGATGCAATCTAACACTGGAAATTCCTCCTCGTGACTTTCTAACACATAATTTTATTGAATTACTACATATTCAATATTTCTGACTGGACGCTAGTCAGTAACTAGTGTAATGTGTCTAGTCCTCTGTTTGGTTCAGACTGAATTGGAGAGACAAATGCAAGGTATGGTTGGAGAATATATGCTGTATAAACGTTATGTAGATGATACTCTCATTATTGTTAATAACAGTATATCTATTGAAAACTTTATTACTCTATTTAATCATATTCACCCAAATATCTGAATGACTTTCGAACTAGAATCAAATAACAAACTCGGTTTCCTGGATATTACTATGACTAGGAGAGATGATGGAACGATTCAACGATCTATTTTTCGTAAACAGACATGGAGTGGACAATATCTTCATTTTACCAGTTTTGTTCCTATCCAGTATAAACATTCCCTAGTGAAATGTTTGTTCTCAAGGGCCCGAAAAATATGCACGAGTGACACATTGATGGATGAGTTTCGAAATATACATTCAGTTTTATTAGCTAATGGTTATCCTGAGAACTTTATCGCTTGTCACAGTAAAGAAAAACCACATCTCGAAAAGACAGCTTCTGTACCAAAGGAAGCTATCTTTATTAACCTACCATTCAAGGGTGACCAGATTATGCAGTTGACAGCTCAAAGACTTCGGTCAGCCATCAAACGCACATTCTACGCCGCATCTCTTTTTCTCATTTGCCGAACATTTTCCATCCCTGTACCTATGATCAAAGGACGAAATTCTATGGACTCTACTTCAAACTGTATCTACAAGTTCACCTGCAGCTGCAGTGACACACACTATATAGGTAGAACCAACAGAATGTTCCAATGTCGTCGAAAAGAACATATTCCAAAATGGCTACTAAATCATATAGAAAATCCCAACGCGATTAATCTGAATAGAAATTCAGCATCATCCATTGCAGAACACTTATTAACGTCAGGTCACAAAATCAATATTAATGACTGTTTCACAATTATTTCACATAACTCTAATTCAAGGTTATTGAAGGTGATGGAAGCACTTTGGATTAATCACATACAGCCTAAACTGTGTACAAAAAACAATATACTTTAACCTTCGCCTACCATGGACAACATGACCTATCTAAATATGATTGGTCATTAGTATGTACCTTTGTTTTTTATTTAACTGAGTAATTGTCATGAAATTTATTTTATTATTGTTAACCATGTTAGTTGTAAAGCGGTTGTAAAGAAACTACGAAATGATATCATTTCGCGAAATTTGTCTTCTTAATGCCTTATTCAAACTGAATTCTATCAGTTAAATTTGCAATGTGGCTACCATGGTAGGTGGTTCACCATCACAGTGCACTGTGAATTGTTGGTATTAGATGGCTGGAGGCAATCGCCAGGAAGCCTTGAACCCAAGATAGGACTAGACACATTACACTAGTTACTGACTAGTGTCCAATCAAACAAAAATATTCCAATACAGTCCTACACGAGGTCAATCGCTTGCCCGAATAGCTCACTGGTAACGTCTTTGACTTCAGTCAGCACTGGGTGATGCGGGTTCGAATATCAGAAGGGACATGAGTTTCTTCAAGATTGCAGATACGTCTACCTTGTTGACTGGTAAGTGACAACCAGCACGAAATCTAGGTCAGAGGTTTCCTCCCAACTGCCTCCAAGTGACTAATACCTACATGTTCAAATTTAAAAGTGTGCTTAATTTTACCTACGGTCGCATCTTTCTTCTTCTTCCTTATTGTTCTCCATTATTCTTTCTTGCATGACTCAAAAAAGACTTTTATACTGCAAATAGCTCTGAGAGATGTCAGTAGTGTAACTAAGTGCTTCTTAAAGTCAACTTGTTGATATATATTCATAGATAGACACTAGAACTCATGCAAGAAATCGTCGGAATCCATGTTATCATAGCTCTTTAGCAAATTCTTTACTTACAAAACTCCTCAGTTAGGACAAGAAACAGTTTCGGGTTGGAACCCTGGCGGTGGGTGCGTACTCCTGAAGGGTTAGTCCGAAAATAGACTGACGAAACAGCTATCCAATTCTCTAACACATATCAGCTCATGATGAAATCCTGTAACCAATCATTGAAATCCCTACAAAACAATACTTGATTTGCAGAAGACTTTAAACTCTTATGACTAGGTGACTATATAAGTTATCACTGATATAATTTTAGACACCCCTTCCCCCCCCCCCAACGTTTCGTTTCCATCTTACTTGAATGGATAGAACAAAGGCGGTAAATAACGAATTGAACTCTTTCCAGTAGTTGGTGTTATGCGATTTTGTATTACGTGCTCAGAGGAATGCTGTAATCATATCAGATGTTATGTTTGGTCGATTTAAAAGTGCTTTATCGATTATTATTATTGATTTTTACTAAAAGAAAGACAAGACAGGTAGTTCAATGAAGAGGTTCTTTTCAGTGAATCCATTTTTCACTTTAGCTGTACAGTCGCACTTACATACACCATTTTTCCTACGGAAGACGGTAGTAACACAAGTAGTGAGTTGTCACAATCATAGCAGTTAATATTAGTCATTGCATAAGAGGAATTGAGTAAATGCATTACAATTACGTAATAAGATAAGTTAATGACCAGTGTCAGTTCATGATGAAATTCTCCAACCAATGAAACAATAATCCCTACAAAAACCAATACTTGAAAATTAATCTGATGCTCACTAGCGACTGATCCTATTCAGGTAGGTAGTTACCTGGGTTCTACTGGGAAGTCGTGACCATTAGTGAGGATACAACAGGTCGAAGGTGAGGACAGTTACTCGCTGAAGAAGACATTGCTAAGTGGTCGCGCTATATCGTGAATTGGCAGAAGTTGGAATTCATGGACTGGTCATTGGATCGGGTCCCAGTGGCTTAATGGTCTACGAGCTCGCCTTGTAACTGGAAGGTCCTGGGTTTGAACCCTGGCAGTGGGTGTATACTGCTGAAGAGTCTTAAACTGGGACGAAATAACTGTCCAGTACTCCCAGGTTTTCCAATGGTCCTCTAACTGATGTCAGCTCATGCTAAACCCTGTAACCAAATATCAAGATAGTAGAAATCAACAAGCTTGTTACCATGCCAGTAGAAGTGGTTGAATAATTTTCTTTTGTATTCATGGCTCCAGTTTTTCTATCTGAATAGCTAAAGCTTCAGCAATGCTCAGAAGAGACGATCAAAGTAACATCCATGTATCTTTGGTACATATAGAAGCTATCGATAGTGGGTCGTAACATACTATTCTGTAGGCTTGTCAAGAAACAGTCTGCGAGTAGAGGACCCAACGACGACCCCATCGCCACTCCATCTATTTGTCTATAAAGCGCGTTGTTGAACTTGAAATGGACATTAAAAGTGCACCTCAATAGTAGCTCCTTTCAGTAGTGTATCAAGGCACCCACGTCTACACTATTATCCTCAATGAATTTGCATATAAAGCAAATAGTTTCAGTGAGAGGAGCATTAGTGAAAAGGGACGTAACATCTATAGATATCATTTTCATCCCGGATACGTTTCCCAGAAGAGATGAAAGAGGGTTTGACTTTGGCACGTTATTTGTAGATGACTTTGAAGGAAGCATTTTTTGAAATGGAATGATTACTGATGACGTTTCGAGCACAATTTATTACTGCTCATTATCATATCAAGGTAATAACACAACTTTCTAGCTTCGTTTATATAATTCCATCATTATTTTTCATCGCTTGACTTGATTGGTGGTAGTATTTTCCGGATTTCCGGTATGAGTGATGAGTCATTTCTGTTGCATGTGCTGTGTGTAGACTCGATGAACAAGGATTCAGTAATCAACCTCTCTCTCCACCTACGTAGATTACTGCTTGGAATTTTAACCCTCTCCCATCACTCTATTGTGTGGTTGTGTGTTAGTGCATGCAGTGCAATGCAGTGCTGACCTTTTTTCTAAATTACTTATCCTCGTTGGGTCAATCATTCTTACCTTAGCTAAATTCTTATGTTCCGACATAAGAGAGAATATCAGGCATCTACTTTTATAGCATATAAAGAGGGAACATCTAAGACCCTATGTAGGATTCTGAATAAAGCAGGAATTAGGTTGGCGGCATTCAAACCTACAAACTCTGTAGATTAAAGGACCCAGTTGATCCAATTAGACAAAATAATATAATTTACAAAATACCCTGCAATGACTGTGAGTGAGGTCAACTACATAGGTCAAACTAGTAGGTCAGGGGTAGTCAGATTGTCAGAACATAAGAATTTAGCTAAGGTAAGAATGGTTGACCCCACGAAGGTAAGTAACTTAGAAAAACGCTTACGAGTAATTTCACTGCATGTATTAACACAGCCACACAATGAAGTGGGTGGGAGAGGGCTAAAATTTTAAGCAGTTATATAGGTAGGTGGAGAGAGAGAGGTTCATTGCTGAATTTCGGTTCATCGAGTTTACACCCAACACATGCAACAGAAGTGACTCAATGCAAATACCAGAGATATAGAAGATATTTATTACCACCAGTCAGTCAAATCAGAGGAGGATAATAAATAATGTTAAAGCGTACTCAATTCACATTATGACATTCTAACAAGTTACTTATTTTGACTATAGAAACACTCGTCTTATTTCCCATCTGATTGTATTTGATTGATAACACTCATATTATTATTTTTGAATGTACATTATTCTATAATGATTTTTATTCAAATGTGTATTCACCAATTTCACTCATGTATATAAATGAAGTAAAAAGTTGTGGGAGTAGTGCCATGACATGATTATGAAGCATTGATAAATTGTGCTCGAAAGGCGGTCATCAGTAAATATTACTGTATAACACTATGAGACTTTATCAAAATAAATTTTACCCATAATGGAATAACACTCTACCACATTGAATAAGTTTTATTCTTATATCAATGAAAGGGAATGACCTGTGTTTACTGGGTGTTGACATACAGGTGCCGTTTTACACAGCTATAATATCTATTGTGGTGTTCGCTCAATACTGTGCGCGCGAAAACACCTCACCACACTATCTTTTTCTTTTATTAATTTCCAAAAAACGTTAGATCAATGCTTTAACTCAAGAAGTGAATGAACTTCGCGCTGAATTGATAAATCATCGTCAAACCGTTGTAGAATCTACAAAATGTCAGTATAAGGCTGAAACACAAATCGATAAATTGTTACAATCAACACGTATTGAATTAATCAGCTTACGCAAAGAAGCAGAATATCAAAAAAGTGAAATAGAAAAACAACGAAGTGAATTAACTCAAAAATCTAGAAGTAATGAGTTTTATTTATTTTATTTGTTTGTTTGTTTTTGTATGTGGATAAGTTTGTTTTTTTTCAATATTGTTTTTATTATTATATAATTCTAGGGAAAGATTTAAACAGTGTCTATGGTCATCGCTTCTTTTTTTTGGGGTGGGATTATGATTTGACGAATGAGGCTACATGAAGTTTTTCTTTCTAATCTTAACATTTACTATTATTATTGATATTCTCATGGTTTCCAAGTTGAATATAGGGCTTCAATGACTTACTGACCGACTGACTGACTTGTTGCAACGTAGAACTTTGCACAGATGTGCAGCAGTTCAAGTCACCACACTCCCTTCATGTAGCACACAAAGCAAGAGAAGAAAGTAAAATGAAATGCCAAATAGAGACAGTAAACAGAGATATGAGGCGAAAAGAATAGTAATATCGAAGAACAATATAGCTTTATTGGGTGCTATAAGTCACAAGGAGTGGATGCATCTAACTCCGCCAGCCATTGAGAACGATTTTGAGCCATATCACCGATTGTCTCCAGCCTTCATTAGTTTTTACCGTCCCGCGGAACGCAACCAATTAGGAAGTCTACACGTTCCCACGTGGCTGGCTGGTTTAAACTAACTGTTGTGGATTTCATTGACTGATGAAGCCATGTTTTGGTTTGACCACCACGTGCTAGCTCTTTTCCAACCTGATCCACCCTATGTCAGCTGACATTGCTCGTTGAGGAGGCGATAGCTGGACATGTGTACATAACACATGTCCTAACCATCTCAACCAATGTAACTTCACAACCTTGTCGATTGATTTCCCCTCCTTACCTAACACTCTACCTATGCCTAACCTCAATATTGCTCACTAACCTATTATACCACTTAACACACATGGGAGATAGAACGCAGACACCTATAATCAAAGACCGCTGGCTAGCCTTTTCATGTAATCTAATTTTAATGGCCTTGTCTCACGGCCATAAGGGAGGACGGAGCAGATTGCTGAAATGGAAAAGATGTCGTTAATATACTAATTCAGTAACTACCAATCACACAGCACCACACTTCACTTAGCACACAAAGCAAGGGAAGAAAGTAAAAAGAAATGCAAAACAGTGACAGTAAACAGAGATATAAGGCAAAAAGAAGAAAATAGTTTTATTGGATATTATAAGTCAAAAGGAGTGAATGCATCTGCCCCGAGCCATTGAGAACGATTTAGAGCCATACCACCGATTGTCTCAAGCCATCGGTTTTATCTACTGGATAAATAATACAATATATATATATATATATTATAACCAAAAGCCCACGTGTTATGGTCTCAACGTAGGCAACCAATCTATGCGTTCTACTGTGTATAGCTAGCCAACTTTCTTGAATTACGCGTAGTTACAAGACGCCTTAACGACAACAAATAAACAGTTATTTGAGATCAAATCTACGGTACTATACAACGCAAAATTGCCTCAACAATGCTGTTAGGCAGATATACAGATCCAGTAGCTTCTCAGTTACAAAACAATTGCACTGTACAACAAAATTATTTAACCAAACTCAACCGTATGAAGTACCTGAGAATCAAGTAGAATATTCCCGGCAAGGTGAAATCAAAACTCTGTCAGAAAGAATCACGCACCAAAAGGCGATTCCCTCAGACACTTCACGGTCAGAATCACCTTGACTCATTTAAGCAAAAATATGCAGTTGTAAAATAACACACTATCATCAATATCTTCACACAAACACAAAGAGAAGTGTATCAACAGAAGACAATGGCCAGGCAACAGATCGTTTATTAAGGAAAATCAACACATATTTATAGATTTCAATGTACATTATTGTAGATTATTGTTAGTAGAAAATACAGTCTTTTGATTGGTTGTTTCTCACAGAAAGTTAGCCTTGCATCTCTTTGTGGTTGGCTGTGTCAGATCATCCATATGCTAACTGTATCCGCCTACGCAAAGCCTTTGTTCTCATTTTCTCACCACCAATATTGGGGACATAAACATCGACGTCAATTACTGTCTACCAACTTTGGCTAGCAGCCAGCTCTCACCACAGAATCATTAGAGGTTAAACAGGAGGAAAGACAAATAATAAGGGTCACGTAATCAGATTATATGCAGACGTCAGGACAGTGATATATATCCTAGGATAAGAGAGTTCATCTAAACACCCAGAAAACAAAACTAATCCTTAAAAACCAACTCTTGAAAATTAATCTGATGCTCGGTAGTAACTGGCTACAGGACAGAGTTTCCTGGAGTTCTAGTGAGAAGTTGTGACTAATGAGGTTCATCCAGTCAACTGTGAGGATGGATTCACCACCGATGATATTGGTTGGTGCCAGTCGCGCTAAATCATGAATTGGTAGCAGTTAGAATTCATGCACTGGCCATTGAGGGATCGTGTCCCAGTGGCTGAATGGTATACGAGCTTGCTGACCTTGTAACCAGAAGGGTTCGATCCTTGGCAGTGGATGCGTACTGCCGATGATTCCTAAACCAGGATAAAACAGCTGTCCAGTACTCCAATGATGGTTTTCCATGGTTCTGTAACTGATATCAATCCGTAGTCACACGCGTATGGAAGAACGATAGAGTCTCATTAGATATGACAAATCATAAAGAGTGAACGCATCTGCGCCAGTCATAGAGAGCGATTTTGAGCCATATCATCGATTGTATCCAGCCTTCATTGGTGTTTACCGTCCTGAAGAACCCAGCCAGCTAGTCTACACATTCCTACGCAGCTTTAACTAACTGTTGTAGATTTCATTGACTGATGAAGCCATATTTTGGCTTGACCACCACTGGCTCTTTTCCAACCTAATCCATTCTATGTCACCTGACAGTACCCTTGAGGGAGACGCTGGCTAGACATGTGTACGTAATGCACGCCCTAACTGTTACAACCGATGTAACTTCATAGCCCCGTAGATTGATCCCCTCTCCCTAACTAGCACTCAACTTATGCCTAACCTCAATATTGCTCACTAATCTATTATACCATTTAACACACATGGGAGATAGAACGCAGACACCTATGATCAAAGACAGGTAGCTAGCCTCTTCATTTCTTGCACTTTCAATGGCCAGGTGTCACATCCATAAAGGAGGACGGAGTGGACTGCTAAAACGGAAAAGATTTCGGCAATATACTAATTCAGTAACTACCAATCACATAGAACCATATCTTCTAATTTTGAATACTGGTTTCAGGCACTATTTTTAGCTGTCAGCAGACGTGGAGCCAGGTGAAAACGTTTGGCGGAGAACCGAACGCAATGGAGACGTGTGTCTGAAGTCATATGTTCCTCCAGGAACTAAAGGGGATAATAATAATATATTAATAATACACTAACTAAGCTGGAAATACTGATAACGAAACACACATGAAAAATACTCAGTTATTCAGAAATATGCTCTCAGTCAAGCAACAGAATAAAATATTAAGGTTATTTGGGAGTAATAGAGTTTAGAACTTATCTGGCTAGTATGAATGAATTAAAGATTCTGAGGATGTGCGTGTCACCAGCACAAATAAGAAACACAAACTAGGGTCCGCACCAGTCTGGTAGGATGCACCACTCATTCAAACGAAACTTAAAACATTTAAGGTATTCTCAGGCGAGCTAGATGTTTATCTAGTTAACATTAAGTTCATTCAGTTTTAGAAAACAGAAAGATTGAGCGAAGAAATATTTACTTTTCAATTAGATCCTCTTCTATGGCTCTACTCTAATATACATAGCATTTTTTACAATACACAACAATTTACCAAACAAGTGGTGATAAGTTTGTTAAAAATAATTAAACAGTGTCAAAATATCAATGGGTTGATAATTAACGAAGAAAATCAATACACATTTAAAAGGTAGAAATGGATAGAATAAATTAATTTTACAAGTTTAACACGTAATTAAAGATGAAGTGGTCAAAATAAATAAAAATAAAATAATTTGGAAAATTATAGTTTTTTATAGTTTTTAAAGGTTTAGGGGTAGGGGGCGACGAAGTCCTGTTTATGCATTCTTGTTACGATGGCCACGGTAAGGAAAGTGGCTGTACAAATTTCTTCTGAACACATAGGCTTGGCTTCTTCAGGTGGATTCCGATCGCTTCAGCTGTCTGTAGAAGACAAACTCGTAGAGCAAAATTAAGATTAGTCGGAATGCGATAAATAATTTTAAATGCTGTATCAACGTCAACCTCGCTATCTACAAGGTGTGCTAAAAGAGAGCTACGAATAGATATTGTTTGTCCCTTGCTTAACCGTGCTGGATGATGTTCAGAAATACGATGATGAACCTGCCTAATTGTACCTCCGATGTAGCTGGCTGTGCAGCTGCAGTCAAACTGGTAGATACACATAGAAGAGGCAAATTTAGGTAGTGTATCCTTATTTCTCGAACATAGAATAGGGGTGGTTGTGAAGAGGCAACGTACCTCTGCTGCATAATAAGCTCTTTTAAGTGCATTCTTCAGGCGCTGTGTTATTATTTCGCTGATGTTGTCACCGAGGAACTGCAATTTTATGAACATTCAGTTTTATTGATTTATTTAAGCGGCACGGAAAGTACACTACTTATAATTTATATACTTGAATATCAATAAGATACTCACTAGTGACTGGCCCTTTTCAGGTAGGTAGTTACCTGAGGTTCTGGTGGGAAGTCATGACCAGTAGGCAGGGTACAACCGGTTGGGCATGAGGACAAGTACTCGCCAGCGATGACATTCGCTAGTGTCAGTCGCAGTATGTCGTGAATTAGCAGAAGTTGGAATTTATGGACTAACCATTTGATCGGACCGCAGGGGCTTCAAGGTCTACGAGCTCACTCGCCTTGTAACCAGAAGGTCGTGGGTTTGAACCCTACTGGTGGGTGCGTACTGCTGAAGGGTTAGTCCGAAACTATACTGACGAAACAGCTGTCTGGCAGTACTCTCCGCCTGGTAGTTTTCCAATGGTTGTCTAACTGATGTCAGCTCATAATGAAATCCTATCACCAATTAAATTTATCGATTTTCCCTTTCCTTTTATCATTGAATATCTTAAGAACTACAAGATGACTTGGATATGTTGCATAATCGATTGACGTGTACCAATCAGTTACCTGGGAACGGTGATGTAATATACACACAGAGCAACAGCGATGCAGAAGAAGAAAAATTACAACGAATTATTAAACTATTTCAAAAACACTTTTTGCTGCATATAAATGAATTTGAAAATAAAGTGTCAAGCATTTCAGATCGTTTAAACTTAGAAGTGGATCAAATGCAAACATTTCAGGTAGGCAGCGCTTCTTTTTCCTTTTAATAAGTTTACCAATTTATCACTCGAATATCTAATTCTCTGTATACATTCAAGTTCTTTGTAAAAAATTACATTTGTAAAGTCTCAGTGAGACTGAAATGACTAATTCCAACGTTTCGTTCGGCAATCTGGTCCGAACTTCTTCAGGGAAATTAATCAAAATTAACATTACAGAGGTTTATATATAAAAAGAACATCACTTGTTTTTAAAAACTTTCAAGTATTGGTTTTGTAGGGATTTTGTTTGATTGCGTGGAGGATTTCATCATGAGCTGACATCAGTTAGAGAACCACTGGAAAACCTGGGAGTACTGGACAGCTGTTTCGTCCTAGTTTGGGACTCATCATCAGTACGCACCCACCGGGATTCGAACCCAGGACCTTCTGGTTACAAGGCGAGCTCGTAGACTTTGTCCAATCATGAGTCATTCAAAAAGTATCAACAAGTATAATGAACAAAATTTTATGAGCTGTGATCAAAATTTGACCTCGGACTTACAAATATTGGTCTACCATTGTTAAACACTTTAAACAGAGTGTGTATGTGTGTGTGGGTAAACAGTTGTAAAACATTTCTTAACGTCTCCATAAGAAGATATGGACAGTCGAGAATTTTGACCAAGTATTAATAATTAGTGATACATATCCATTTTTATTTATTAATCAGGATTTCCTATGCATCAGCTAACATCACGCCTTCATGTCTGTTCAAACTGTTAGTATCTAGAATTTTATGATTAGACGTATTTTCAAAATTATGGTGTTTAGGATTAGAGTTTAGTAGAAGCACCCTGTCGGACTTATTGCTTTGCCTTCTTTCTGAAAGTTCGAGGTCAAATTTTGATCACAGCTCATAAAATTTTGTTCATTATACTTGTTGATACTTTTTGAATGACTCATGATTGGACAATAATTTTTAAAATCAAATGATGTTCTTTTTATATATAAACCTCTGTAATGTTAATTTCGATTAATTTCCCTGAAGAAGTTCGGACCAGTTCGCCGAACGAAACGTTGGAATTACTCATTTCAATCTCGCTGAGACTTTACAAATATAATCTTTTACAAATGTCTACTTCTCACTCGGCGCCCAAATATTTTAGAACTATTCTGTCAAATCTTGACGACAGTCCATTTGAATTCAAGTTCTTTGATGTTTTGGTTATAGAATGCTCACCAACCAAGTGTGTGGCTCGGGGATCGATTCCCAGCTGACGTATTCATAAGCTTCACCTAGATTACCAGCCAATATTCAGCTGACTGACTGACTAGTTTCCACGGAGAACTTTGCACAGATGTGCAGCAGTCCGGATTGCCACATGCCAGGTAGTAAACAAAGCAGTAGAAGAGAGTAAAAAGAGATTCAAAAGAGAGCGAGAGATAATAAACAGAGATATGAGGCAAAAAGAATAGTGATATGGAACAACAACATAATTTTATTAGATATTATAAATCACAAAGAGTGGATGCATCTGTGCCAGCCATGGAGGACGATTTTGAGCCATATCATCAATTTTATCCAGTCATTGGTTTTTACCTTCTCGAGGACTTCAACCGGTCAAGAAGTCTACACCTCCCTACGTGACTGGCTGACTGGCTTAAACTAACTGTTGTGGATTTCATTGACTGATGAGGCCAAGTTTTGGTTTGACCATCACTAGCTATTTTCTATGTCAGCTAACACTGCACATCGAGGAAGGCGATGGATAGTCCTGCAAGTGTAACACATGTCCTAACCATCTCAATCGATGTAACTTCACAGCCTCGTTGATTGATTTCCCTTCCTTAACTAGCACTTGACTGATGCCTAACCTCAATATTACTCACCCTATTATACCCCTTAACATACATGGGAGATAGAACGTAGACATCTATGATCAAAAACAGGTAGTCGGCTTTTTCGTGTTTTCCACTTTCAATGACCATGTCCCACTCGCAGCCAAAAAGGAGGACGGATTGGACTGCTGAGCAATGCACACGTCCTTTGGTCGATAGCCAGCCAGATATTACGTCTAGTAAGCCGTAGACGGCGTTAACTGATATATGCAAAATGAGACTCTTGCATCCGTGCTGAGATTTTGTCAACGGTCAGCCCACTGCCGTTGGCTGATACAACTTCTCAAATAACAAGTGAAGTGGTCAACACACTCAATCAACCACTTCACTCCCACCTATCTTTAAGCTAGAAGTGGGTCGATTTAGTCCACGCCTGTGGCTTATCTTACATTTGAGGAGAATCACGTACCGATCATCCGAAGATTTCCGCCCCTCAAGGTGTTCAGAAGACTCTACTGGATTTCGTCAGTGTCTTCACCTAGAAGGAATGTATCATCTGAATATTCTAAGTCAAAGTGATTATACCTTGGTAACAAGTCAACTTCTGAATCGCTGAAGTCATCAGTTAGTGTTTATTCCTTTAGTGAATCTGTGATGAAACTGAGTAGAAACAAGGACAATGGGCATCCATGAAGGACACCACCAGTTGTCATCATTTCAGTTGGTAACTCTGCGTAGGCTATCACCTGGCTAGTTACATGATTTCGAGTAGAGTGCCTTAATCAGTGCAATGTATTTTGGCATTCTCTTCACAGCCAAATATCGCCATAGTACCTCTAGGTCGTCAGAATCAAATGCCACTTTCAGATCAAGACATATGACGATTGTTGGAGGCCGGTAAAATATGTCTATGTTCCAGAAGCTATCGAAGGATGAAGATATGATCAAAAGACCCTCTTCCTGGTTTAAAGCTTAAAAAAATATGAGAGGTTGAGCATGACGCTGCCGCTACTGGAACTTCAAAGCTGAAAGTCTGAAAGCTTATGTTCCTCTTGGGGCGCAAGAGAACCAGGGAAACACGAAATCGATGCATTCAGGTCGTCTTTTCTTTTAATCCTTTAGTAAGTGTACTTTTAAACTACACAAATACTGAAATCCCTTTAATTCACTTAAGTCCATCAGTGGTTCACTGGCAGAATGTCCATCAAACACACGAAAAGCTCGCGTTCGATTCCTGCCTGAGACAGTCCCTAACCTTGGTTAGCCGGCAGTAAACTAGTAGGAGAGGAAAGGTTGTCTCGTGAGGCTACTAAATGCCACTACTGAAACAACAAAGCCTGAAGCCTAATGTCTTAATGGAGACTGAATGAATGAAAGACAATTGCACGGACGCATTCATAACATTGTTGTAACTCGTAGACGATTCGCAAATTTGTAATCGTTCTCACATTTCCCCTCGTTTTTACTAAAGAAAATCTTAAAAGTCACAGTTATGCCTTCCATGAAATAGATTACAGATTGTGTGTGCTTGAAAGCGAAAAAGGAAAGTTTGTTCAATGGTGATTACAAATGTTATGTAAACATCACGCTTCGAAATATCTCAATTCATCAGTCTAAAATAAAAGACAACTCAGCAAAGAAAATTTTCTTTATCGACGAAGTCATCTTCAAAGGTTAAACAGCAGTTTTTATACTTCCCAAAAACGTATAGTAGTCAGTTTTCGAGTGATAGTGTAACGACAGAAGACAAGGGCTTGGCAACAGATCGTTTATTCAGAAAATCAACAGATATTTATATATTTTTGTGTACATTATTATTAGCGTTATTGTTAGCAGAGAGGCAGCGTCCTCTGATTGGTTGTCTTCTCGGTGAAAGTTATTCTGTCATCTCTTTGTGGCCAATACTTTCAAGGGCAGACCATATGTCTGCGAATAGTATCCGGCCACGCTTAGTCTGCTGTGATTGGTTGCTGAGTTCCTCAAGGTTAGTCTTTGTTCTTGTTCTTTTCTCATGACCCTGATTCTGGACGTAAACATTGACATAAATTGGTGTCTAACAATTTTGGCTAGCAGACAGCTCTCACCACAATAGAAGCCAGTGAAAAGGGAAGAATTTATGACCTTCATAGAAGACATCATAGAGATTGAACAAATCTTTTTTTCTATACATAATTTGGGATTATATTTAAGAATCGTTAGAGCCACTATCATACACATAAGTGTCGAAACAAAACACCCTTTGTGCTATTTGGTCTTGATTGTAGATAATTTCAGAAAAGAACTCCGCTGGAGCTAGGTGTCATGAATTTACCAGACGTTCGACACCTGGGTGTTAATTCCTTTATATTTTCGTCTTGATAAAACTGCCAGATAATGTTCAAAAAGAGTCTTTTTCTAAGTTTACGCTCTATGCAATCGATATAACACCGATTTCATAGCACCAGGGGAATTTTTAAGCACGCATTGAAGGAGCCCAAAAAGGCGTTTGTCCTTCACACACTGCTTGATCATTTAGCAACTGTGGAAGTTGATCCGTTGCTCAATTGCGATCTGGATAAACTATTTTCTCTAGGGAACTTTTCTTTTTTGATTGAAACAGAGAGCTGCTGAAGTTTCGGTGGCTGTGGTGGTGTTACCTCACAAGGTGGGTTGTTAATCTCACGTCCAGCCTCCCTTCTTTTCCGGGTTTATTGTAGGCTAGTCAATTAGGCGAGGTTTATTAGTGCTTCTACTTGGAATCGATCTCATAGACACGCACGTAACTGGCGACCATTGTATCACTGAAACATTGATGCAAAGTCAAGGAACACCTGACAGTTGTTTAGTCCTAGTTTGACATTTCTCAGCACTATCTACCCATGACTCCACCAGGAATCGAACTTAGGGTCTTTAAGTGACGACGTTATCTGGTCATTATCATTCTGTTATAATTAGCATTCCATCCACATTCTTCTGTTGTAGTACTACGCAACGTTGCCTTTATGATTCCAATACTTTTTTGTCTACTCAAAGTGTAACAGCTGATAGAAAAAGCGTTGGTGTTGAATAACTATCCTATAAAATTCATTAGGACGATCAGAAAAGGCCAAAAGCAAAATAAAAATAATGGTGAAACTAATAATGATAACATGAATTAGAATAAATATAAGGTATCTACAGTTATACCATATAAGAAGTGAGGGGACATCTGAGACCCTACGTAGGATTCTTAATAAAGCAGGAATTAGTGTGGTGGCATTTAAACCTGTAAACTCACTCAGAAAGGACAAGCTCTGTAGGTTAAAAGACTGGTGGACCCAATTAAACAAAATAATATAATTACAAAATACCCTGCAATGACTGTGAGTTAAGTCAACTACATAGGTCAAACTAGTAGATCGGGAATAGTGAGATTACCTGTCAGAACATAAGAATTTAACTAAAGTAAGAATGGTTGACCCCGAGAAGATGAGTAATTTAGAAAAAAGCTCAGCACTGCATTGCACTGCATGCATTAACACACAACTATACAACAGGGTGGGTGGGACAGAGTCAAAATTCTAAGAAGTAATATAGGTAGGTGGAGACAGAGAGAGATTGATTACTGAATGTTGGTTCTTCGAGTCTACATCCAACACGTGCAGTAGGAATGACTCATTACTCATACCGGAAATATGGAAAATACTCCTACCAATCATCAAGTCAAGTGATGAAGAGTAATGATGGAATTATATAAAGGGAGCTAGAAAGTTGTGTGGCTGAGTACCTTGATATGATTATGAGGAGCAGTAATCAATTGTACTTGAAACCTCATCATCCAATTATTCTTGTTTTCTTTTCCTTTCTACACTTTCTACAGATGCATGCAAAATCAATTATGGAAAAGATTAATCAGTCATCAATGCTTCCAAAATCTTTTACTGCATCACAACAGAACGGAAAAACTTCAGATCGTGTACAACTAAACCTTGTACGGGATAATATGCAACGTTATGTAGAAGATGCGCGTAAGGTAAGCTGAGAAAATTTTTTTTTAAAAAGTCATTGTGCAGTTTTCTTCAAATCAGTTGGTGATTTTCCACTGGACTAGTAATCAAGAGACCGTTGGTTCGATTCTCACCGTCATCCAGAGTTTTATTTGTCATCAATTACATCTACAAAAGTCTTCTCAGTCATACAGTAATTGATTAATTTGAATGTTTTCTACTGGAAATGATATCAGCTAGAGAGTGAGGTCAGAAGTTAACTACATACACAATTATGACAATTATTATGATATATGTCTGATTCCCTACAAACTGGAAGATATGCAAGTGAAAAGCAACAAGTTGGCCAAAGAAGCATCAGGTGAACATAGAGAAAACAGAGGTGATGAAGATTCCTGGACAAGAACACCACCAACAGACAACGATCAGTATAAATGGGAGAAACCTGAATGAAACAACCTCTTTTACTTACCGACCTGGGAAGCATCGTTTCAACTACAGGCGGAACCGACGAGGATATCAAAGCAAGAATCGGAAAAGCAAGACAAGCTTTCACTACTCTCAAGTCTGTGTGGAGGTCAACAGCACTACTCAGCATCAAAAATACGATCCGGATTTTCAACTCCAATGTGAAGTCAGTGCTACTTACTATACGGATCAGAGACTTGGCCAGAGTGTCATAAAGAGCACACTAAACAAACTACAGACCTTCATTAACAGTTGTCTTCGCTCAATACTCAAGATCAGATGGCCGGCCAGAAAAGATGAGCAATAGGGATTTCTGACAATGAGCGAACCAACCCAGCAGGAACCGATTGTGAAACAAATATGCAGGAAGAAATGGAGATGGATTGGCTGGTCATACTCTGAGGAAACAAACCATCAAGTGACATCACTAGACAAGCCATTGCTCGAGTGGAACCCGAAAGGGAAGCGGCGAGTTGGTCGTCAGTGCAAGGGTGACTTGGGGGAGGTCATGTGAAGAGGAGATGACTTGGAGCCAGGTGAAAACTCTAGTAGAGAACCGAACGCAATGGAGACGCGCGGCTGAAGCCCTATGTTCCTCTAGGAATTAAAGGAAACAATAATAATAACAAAAGTTAGAATCTGTGCGCCATTTTGCCCCAATCCATTGTTTGTATGTCAGTGTGTTCACTTTTGATCTTAGAGTACACAACTCTTGAGGTTCCTGGAGAAAGAAGAAACTTATTCCAGTTTTCAGATGAAATGTGTTGTATGGATTTAGACCGATTCCAGAGGAGTTTCCATCATGAACCAACAGGGTCCCACTGAATTATGCTAGTTTGCAACGAAATCTGAATTTGAATAATTCCAAATTGCTACAAAATCCATAATCCAGGTGTCATTGTGGAGCTTAATAATGCCTACCAGCTGAATGTTCTAAAGTTCTAAGTAGAAGTCGTGACCAGTGGGATCCACTGCGTCATGGTGAAATTGATGCTTATCGGTGATATTGGTTGGGTTAAAGCTGCATCACACAGTCTCGTCACCTGTAATGAATTTGCAGGTGCACACTGTTGATGAGTCCCAAAACCGGACGAAACAGCTCTCTAGTATTCCTCGGTTCTCAGTGATTCTTTATTTCATATTTTTTTGGTTAGTTTAGAAATTTTCTAAGGATTTAGCTATCACTTGGGGGGAAATTAGCTAATGAACTATGTATTTTATTGTACTATCGACATTTCAGTAATTAAGACAAGGATACTCTGACAAGAGTTCTACATTCAACTATATGATTGTGTTACACGATTACAGAGGAGGAGGAGGAGGGAGATTCAGAGGAACTTTAGGCGACTAATCAACGCTGTCTCCGTTGTACTGTTTGTCCTGTGTGACACCAATAAGTGAGGGGTATAGAAACTAGGCTTAGAGTTTTATGTAGAACATGTGGGTGGTCAGTCGAGAATGTTGTCAAATGTTATCGTTTTGAGGTGGGTTAGTTTGTGTTTTGTGTATACCTGTCGACCGTCTACAGTGACTTTTTATTGTAAGGGAAAGTGGGACTGCCTTGAAAAAAAAAACAATTAATTGCTTCATCAAGACCTATCACTATTCCATACAGTCATTGACTGTTGCATGTAAAGAAATGTAAACTAAGTGTTCAAACTTCATCTAACTACAGAAGTTTTCCTCATCAGCTGAATATGTTATACGTAATATAATATTCACCTCTTTCTCAGTGTTGCAATTATTATTTTTTTACGAGTTTGACCACGGATTGATATCAGTTAGAAAACCATTGAAAACTACCAGGGATTACTGGGTAGCTGTTTCATCAGCTTAGTTTGCGATTTGTCGGCAGTACGCACCCACTGGTGTTCGAACCCAGGACCTTCCGGTTACAAGGCCAGCAAGCTCGTATACGATTAAGCCACTGAGACCCGATTTAATGGCCAGCCCATCAATTCTAACTTCTACCAATTCGTGATGCTCTACCAATTCTGATGCTTGCTAAGGACTTGCTACAGGACGCAGTCTCCTGGAATTCTAGTGAGAAGTCGTGATCAATGAGGTCCAACCAGTCAATAGTGAGCATGGATTTCCCACCGATGACATTGGTTGATGGTCGCGCTAAATCACGAATTGGTAGAAGTAAGAATTCATCGGCTGGCCAATGAATCGAGTCCCAGTGGCTGAATGGTATACGAGATCGCTTGCCCTGTAACCGGAAGTTCCTGGGCTCGAACCCTGGTGGTGTGTACGTACTGCCGATGATTCCCAAACTAGGATGAAACAGCTATCTAGTACTTCCTGGAAGTTTTCAATGGTTCTCCAGCTGATATCAATCCGTGGTCAAACGCGCAAGAAAAACAAATTTAATCCTTACAAACCAACTCTTGAATATTATTATTATTGTCCTGCATACCTTTAAGTCTTACTCAAAAGAGGCAACTAAGGTTTTAAGGTTGTTTAGCTTATAAAACTGCTTTTAATATTCACGTAAAATGAACGAGGGATCGATTTAAAATCACTGAAAATCATGGAACCTTTGAGAACTATTTTTATCCCCAGTTAGGATATAGAAGGTATAAGGATATCGATGAATACGAATGATGCACTATATGCTATCGCAAGTGTATATCCTCCAACTATGATACATAGACCTAAATTTCTATACGTCATTTTTACGTGTCTGTTTGTATTTCTCTCACCCCACTTATTGATTTATGAATAAATTTTCTCTCATGCTACTGATTACCCATAAAATCCTATTGGTTGTTTACTGTTTAATCTATCGATGACATTAGTGCCTCTCAAGGTCATTTCAAACACATACATATATGCAAGCTCTGTCAACCTTTTTTGACTGTTGTTTTGAGATGGTAAAAGCTCTCTTATCAACGTCTAGTCATTTCTTCTGTGTTTGCGATCCAGTGGTGTTATTGTTGTTGTTGACCTGCGATTAGGACAGATTAGCCAGCGCATTAAGTTAGTATTCATTCATAGTCTACTCTAGATCTTAGTTCCGGTCATAACAAACTCCCGATGCACAACAAAATAAACTGATCGTCCAAAAAACACGAAATATATTTCTGGATCAGAAATGTGGATCAGAGAGGACAATTTAACTAGCTAGACTGCGTACACAAACAACCAAGCGTAACACGACAGCTTACTAAATGGCATGGACGATTGACCACTCACCTTCAAACAATGAAGGTTAGTATCCAATGTTGAATTACGATGAAATCTGTAAGCTAATCAATTTTAGAAATGATTTACGCCTACAAGAACTACTCAATGACATCATCATGAATGACAGGACATAGATAGGTTGTGTAACGAGACGAGCACCTTAGAAACCAAGCAATTGAGTGGTGATATACTTCTCGGATAACCTGACAGTTGTGCATACAGACTGCTGAAGAGTCTTAAACTAAATAAGATGTAGTAATTGTTGAATGCTTCTTAATTTTTGCTACAGTTTGTGATGAAGGTAACTTTATAATCTTGGGATCTATTGTAAATTTATATTTCTTTAAATTGTATAGTTTTATTTTTTTTTAAACAGTTTTTTTAAACTATTAATTCTGTTTAGAAAAAGCGAACATTATGCCTTCGAATAGTTCTTCTTAAACAGAAAATCAACTTCCTCGAATCTGAAATCGAGAAACTACGTGAAGAAAACATCAATTTGAAGTAAGATTTTACAACTATAAAAAAATATTTTCCGATTACGTAATGAGGCTTATTAATTTTATTACAAAACGCAAACGAACTTGTTTGCAAGATAAAAAGAGCTCATTTCGGTGGATGGTGACTAGTAGTGCGATCCAGGATAATGCACATTTCGTCCTATTTGGGACTCGTCATCTGGATGGATGTACCTGCATTCCCCACTGAGTGAGTGAGCGATGATGTTCCCACCGAGGCTTGAACCTAGTGCCCATAGTTTCAAATGCCAAAGCGTTATCCACTAGACCACTTGGGCCACTTGGGGAATGCAGGTACATCCATCTAGCTGACGAGCCAGTCCCAAATAGGATGAAATGCGTGTAATCCTGGATTCCACCTCTAGTCACCATCCACCAATTGACGTCAAGTTAAATGACCAGATATCGTTGAAGCATCTGCACAAGGAGCTGACATGGCAGCCTGAGACCGAGGGCTTCAGTCCAATCAATCGACGGGAAAATTTAAATTCAATTTAAAAAAGAGGTCGTGTTTCAAACCAAAGGAAATAGTTGTTGTAAGTTTGGCCTATAAAGGGGAAGACGCATCTGCTAGGATGACAAAATAAAACAAAAACAATCAAAGGTTCATTGAAAAGGACATTTCTCACCATTCGATTAATTCCTCTTGATAATAAGAAATACTTATCAAAAAGATCCATAGTAGATAAGTAACCCACTCTCATGTCAGTTTCAACTGTGCTAACTAATTCACATGCACTCAGAGTAGCATGTATGCAAAATGGACTGAAAGGAGGATATTTACTGGATTTTCTGAGAATATCCCCTACAATCTCTATATGAAAAGTAAGAAACTGAGTGAAATCCCTAACCTTAACCACACAGGGTGATGTTCGGAAATTCGACGAGAAACACGCCTAATTGTGTGTGTGTGTGGTTAAGCAAAAGACGAGCAAAATCTATTCGCAACGCCATTCTGTCTCATCTTCTGGATACAGAACACAAGATTGACGTTAACTATGCTATCAGGATCATTTACCACATACCAACGAATCTCAATTTTGCCTTAAGAGTTCAAATACTAAATATTGCTGAAGCTGCTAAGATCCATATTAACAAGCCTAATTTGTGCATCCAAAAGAAGTCAGTTCAGACATTATCCTTACCTTGGCCATCTAGGTTTGAATGATCCTGAATTTTGTGGAATCTTCTTAATTTTAGTTGATTTTCTATTTGCTATTATATCTTTATTACTATTATTATAATTTAAGCATCTTCAATGAACTGTAATTCCATTGTGATCTTACTTGACAAATCAATATTATTTAAAAAACATTATTATTGTTATTAAATACTATTCTAGAATATTCTATGTATATTGGTCGGTCGGTTTTCGACATAGAACTTTGCACATATGTGCAGCAGTTCAAGTCGCCACAGTCCCTCCTTGTAGCACACAAAGCAAGAGAAGAAAGTAGAGGAAATGCATATGTAGACAGTAAACAGAGGTGTGAGACAAAGGAATAGTAATAACGGAGAACAAAACAGTTTCATTGGAAATCATAAGTCACAAGGAGTGGATGCATCTGCACCAGCCATTGAGAACGATTTTGAGCCATGTCACCAATTGTTTCCAACCATTGGTTTTTACCGTCCCGAGGACCCCAACCAGTTTGGAAGTCTACACCTTCCTACGTGGCTTAGACTAACTGTTATGGATTTCATTGACTGGTGCCATGTTTTAGTTTGACCGCCGCTAGCTCTTTTCCAGCCTGACCCTATATCAGCTAACATTGCCCGATGTCGAGGAAGGCGATGACTAGGCATACGTAACATTCTATGTATATAAACATATGTATATATAATTTTAGAACCAGAGAAGGAGGAAATTATCGAAAAGGATATTTTTGCTCAATTATTTTGTTTTTTATAGAAATCGATCAATCAATATATGCATGCAGTAATATATATATGTATTAAACACTATTCCCAACAATAATGATCAAAAACAATGAAAACTTTCGACATTACGTAATCAGATGAGAGAGTGGTGAAAGTTTCCAGTTACCAGGATAGGCAAGGAAGGACTGATAACTGCTTCTTTTTGAACGTATAAATCAGGTTTCAGGCTCTTGATGGAGATGGCTTCAGCAAACTTAATGATAATTTAATTATTTTGCCTACTGATAATTTTGAACGATCTTGCGACTTCCATCGCATGACATGTGTCAAGGAGATGCCTGGCGATGGCAATGTTTAAAGCATTTGTTCCCTTTAGACATAAGCATTTTTTTACATGTTCATAAAGTCGTAGATATGCCCTTCTTCTTTCAATGTTCTTCCAATGCAGCAATCACTTTGTTTAAATTATCATATTTGTTGCAGTTGATACTTTTTCTAAGTTATTTCGAATTTCTCATTGATTGATCATATTAGACTGAAATGCTTGGTCTCTGTTAATGTTGTGGGCTACTAGTAAGGACGCTTTTCAGTGCCGCCTTGAGATAAACATGATGTTGCTTGCTTGGTAGTAGATATCGAGTATTTCGACGCAATAAAATCCTTCAACATGGCATTCAAAAAGCGCCAACTGATTACCACTGCAAAAGAGGTGACTTTCATGGTACTGTGTGTAGCGCTTTGCAGTTTGAAACGATGGGTGTCGGGTTCGAATGTCAATTGGAACATTACTCGCTGGGTGTGCAGATATGTCCAGCCAATATCATGTCTGGCCTAGACATGATAACTGGGTGTCCATCTAAATGCGTGTGTATTGCCCAGCAGATCTCTGTGACCTCCTTTATGGCTGTGAGATGTGGTCATTGAAAGCCGAAAATACACAAACGTTGGCTGAATTTGGCCACAAATGTTTAAATTCTGTGTCCCTAGTTAAATGACATTATATGGAGTGCAGTATTAAGGTGAGGTGTAGGGTTCTAGATAAGGAAAGTAATATCAGTCGATGAGGTTGGGAAGCTCGGATAGGTGTTGCGCATTCTCAGCCTCAGCCTTCCTCAGGGATTAGATTGGGAAAGAGTTAAGGGTGGTCAAACCTAAACCTAGTATAAGTCCGTGAAGTCTTTAACTGTTATTTTCAGCCATACATGTAGGAAGGTGTAGACTGCCGTGTTGAAGTCCTCAGGATTCTAAGAACCAACGGTTGATAATATAACTGAGAGTTTTTCTCACTAGTGCAGAAACATCCGTTCTGTGATCTCTCATACCCCTTGAACCCCCATGTTTTTTTCCATTTCACTATTCTTTGTCTCACACATTTCTGCTCATCATATTTCTTTGAATACGTTTTATCTGCCTTTGTATGTTACATGGAGTGTAACAACTTGAAATGATACGCATCTCTGTACGAAGTTCTCTTGTGACATTTAGTAAGTGTGCGTCGATGGCACAGCGGTTATGATATTATCGACAAGAATACTCTTTGTTCACTAAACTCATCCTTGTGAAATTATAATTGTACATCTTTAATCAATTGAAATATTTAATAAATCTTATCTGTTAATATCAGCAGTACTCAAAGAGTTATTTCTCCGCCTTAGTAGTATACATCACTAGTTGATTAATTTTATAAATTCATCACAGTTAAGAAGAAATCTGTAGTCGAATATATACGGCCTAGTATTAACCTCGATCCTAATTTTTTGATTACCTATTCAAAACTTTTTGGCATCCAAGAAGTTAGAATTCATGTGCCACTGAGTCAGGTCCCGATGGCTTGATGGTGTAAGAGCTTGTCTTGTAACCGGAAAATCTTAGGTTCAACCCCTTGTGGTAGGTGCGCATTGACGAAGAGTCCCAAACTACGCTGACGAAACAGCTGTCCAGTACTCCCAGGTTTTCCAATGGTTCTCTAACCGATCTCATCTCATGATTAAATCCTCCAACCAATCAAATTAAATCCCTACAATACAAAAACCAATACTTGAAAATTGATCTGATGCTCACTAGCGACTGATCTTATTCAGGTGGGTTCTACTGGGAAGCCGTGACCAGTAGGGTAAAGCAGGTTGAAGATGAGGCCGTAACTCATCGAAGAAGAAGACATTGGGAAATGGTCACACTATGTTATGAATTGGCAGAAGTTTGATATCATGGGCTAGCCGTTGGAGCGCGTTCCAGTGGGTTAATGGTCTATGAGCTTGCTAGCCTTGTAACCAGAACGTCCTGGGTTCCAAACCTGGTGGTGGGTGCGTACTGCTGAAGAGTCTGGAGCCAGGCTGACGGAACAGGTGTCTGGCAGTACTCTCAGCCTGGTAGTTTACCAATGGTTCTCTAACCGATGTCATCTTATGATGAAATCCTCCAACCAGTCGAACTAAATCCCTGCAATAAAAAACCAATACTTGAAAATCTACGGAAAGTTAGTATTATCGTTAATTCCATATTTGTTCTTTTCTTTTTAATTTTTTCTCTCTCCAAAGGACGAATGCTGCATCAGTAACAGAGTATGAACGTGTATGTCTTGCCTATAAGGATTTATACAGACGTCATCAAGAATATGAACGTATTATTCTTAATTCTGATAATCAGAAATTCATTACAAGTAATCATCATCATGGTAAACAACGTGAAAACGAAGAATGATATGAATAATTCAATGGGAAGTTTTCAAAAAATATTTTACAGGTATTGATTTTATTCTCTTTATTATTTGAATTGATTGGTTACACTATTGTTTAAGTTAAATAACTCTAATTGATTTACATCAGAGTAGCGTCATAAATGACTCAGTAGTTATGATAGAGAAGATTTGTAGCTCAGGTGGATCATTTTGATGTAGTTGTGTTCTCTGAGCTGGATAGTTGATTTCCGAAGCTTTCATCGCCCTACCAGGCGACATCTTCAGCGCATACTTCAATTTAAAGTGAGCTTTTAGATTTCTCCACGAGTTTATTAATCATCTCTCCTGGTGATCTTGGACGTGACTGGTTGGTTTTGTGTGTTTTCACACCTTCTAGGTTACTTGTATTGTCACTCATTGTTTTTTTGACTTGAACTTTGACCCTTTGTGTGTAAGGTTTCTTTCTTATCGGTTGATAAATTTTGTCAACCTCGATGTGTCTATTGATTGATGATTCACTGGAATGCCAAGCTTCTAAAGATTCTCTAGCATTTTTGTTGTTTCCTCTGTCTAATATTTGAACGATATCCCAGTCGAATTGATGTCCGTGGTTGTCTGTATGTAGTGATATGAGGTAGTGGATATCATGTCTTTTGACAGCTAGCTTATGTTCGTGGATACGAAGACGAAGGGGACGTCCACTTTGGCCAATGTAGTGTTTTTCGCAGTTGATACAATTTATTTTATAGACGATATTGGTTTTATCTACTTTCGCTGTTGAGTCTTTTGGTTGACACAGAGTTGAGTGAAGTGACTTTGTTGGTTTGTGTACGACGTCAAATCCTAAAGGTTTGAAGAGTCTTGTAGTCATTTCTGAGATATCCTTTATATATGGTAAGGCGATTTTCTTTGTGCTTTCCTTTCCAAAAGTCCCCGAGGAAAGCACAAAGAAAATCGCCTTACTGTTCCGAGGACTGCAATCAAGAAGCCACTCTACTCTTCCATACGTGACTGGCTGGCTTAGACTAACTGTTGTGGATTTCATCGACCGGTGGTGAAGTCATGTTTTGGTTCACGTTCAAGATGGTCACCAGGAGAGATGACTTATAAACTGATGGAGAAATCTAAAAAGCTCACTCACTTCAGTTCAAATTGAAGTGTATGCACTGAAGATGTTGCCTAGCAGTAGGGCAACAATGAAAGCTTCGCAGCTAAACCATCCAGCTAACTCAGGAAACACAACTACATCAAAATTGCAAGATGTTTTTGGACTCCCAGAATATGGTGTCTTCTCCTTAGGGAATATACTTTCGTTAGTTTTCTTGTGTGGTCTTGAATTTATAAACATCAGGGACATATTGAATCCTACAGTGATGTCGACCACTCAACCACACTTTCTTTAGCTGTACAATCGCGTTTATAAACTGCTTCTTCACAAAAGAAAATGGCAATAAAAGCGTTGAGTTGTTGTATGAACAGTTGCCAAGGGAACCTTAAGAAGGTTTGTCCATAGGAAACAAAAGTACAACTGGCAACAGACGAAGTTTTACACCTGAGTACACATTGAACGAAATTGAAATTTAATTATCTCCCTTACCACTGGTGTCTGAGGTACTTGCAGCCCTGACGCTTTGGAGGAAGAATAATTTAACTTATGGAGAGAGAGAAATCTTCAACTGAAATGGATATCCATCAAGATGTCTTGACAAGAACACTAGAACAAAAATTCAATGGCATGAGACTTCACTCGTGCCAATAGAGAATCTTTACATGAATTTTTATTTTCTTAATAAAAGTATCTCAACATAATTCAGGAGAAAAATCTTAGCGGTAACGCTAAGGCATGTGGTCTCCAGTTGTTCACTGGTCTACAGAAGCTCGAACATCAAGATCTCACATCTGATCACTTCTATGTGCATATATGTCAGTCTACCCCTTACTTAGGAGTCAGGTATATTCGTCAATCGACTCCATTGTTGCCTGAAAGGGTTCAAGAACGCTTTCGCGGATGGCGGCTTTCTAGGGAGTGTAGTGACTGAACACGACGTCGACACTGACACTCTACCCTAACCAGTTTCTCCTTCGAAGTGGAGAACAACTTACCAAAAGATATACGCTCTTGTCTCCTTTGCATTGTTGGTGCTCTAGCCATCCAGATAGAGAAACTAGAGTTTCGTATACAGAAGAAAACTCTTCAACTACTTCTAAAATCATAATAGTAGTAACTTTTCAGTTATTTCGAGCTCCTACGTAATGCCACATTTCCTTTATCTCAGTGTGCAACCTATCCCACGACTCATTCATTAAGCAGTGCACCAGATTACGTAACTCCATCCCCATTATCCAACTTCTCTTATGAATTGATTAATAATATTACCGATCTTGTTTATAACATTTCATCTCTTTTGTAACTACCTTCCCTTTTGCGAAGGACGTTGAATACAAATGAGGTTGTACAGTTATAGAAGATGAGTTCGCCGAATTGGGCTTCTTCACTCAACTACTTGGTTCTTTTGTTCTATCGTTTATACTTGGATGAGGATCATTCATGAACATCTAACAAAGAAATACATCACTGTCAGTGTTTAAGTACCAAATTGAACATACGACTTCATCCAACACGTTAACATCTCACTAGTTTCTTTGTTATCACTTTCACAGCTGACTTCATGACTGTCTGCAAGCTTTCGCTTCCTTCTCACACGATCCCTTTTGATGTCATCTTCGGAGACAAGTCCAAATCGCCTATTCCCATTTGAATACCTTCCTGTTCGCGTGATTTTATTCAATGGTCATCTCAGAGTACCGCCAATTCATCTCCATTTCTTCCTGCTGTCATGCTCTGGCACTGGTATGAAATCAAAAATAAGGTTAACGGGTAGATTCGATGCCGCGAGAGTTGATCTTGAATCTTGTGATAGCAGCAAACAATGCATCTTCATGCCTCCATTACACTATGGTGGTGTGGCCCGGAGGGGGCAGACAATCAAGGACACACAAGAGATTTATTAAAAATTGAAGAAAGAAACGGCGATAGGCTGGTCCCATAGGAATCAGGCAGCTAGTTCACAAGATTACCACCCCTCCATCAGCCTGTATCGTGCCAACTACTCCAATACAAAACGAGGTGGAAAGACTGACTATCGATTGCCAATATATGGGGAATGCGAATGGCTGACTGCTATTGGTGCCAACAATGAAGTTAGTATATGCAAAATGTTTCTGGTTAGGTGGGATAAACATAATAAGGAAGGGATCGAAATGAACACCCAATGAACTCTCAGAATCGATATTGTGAGATTAAATCATATAATACACCAGCATTTATTGGCTAGAATCTGTTGACCACCTTCATGTTGAGCGGGACAAAAATAGAAACTACCCAGCATCATCACAAGGGGAAGGAACCTAAGCAATTACCAAGTTATTACAAGTGAAAAATGCAACGCTCCATCCCATCTCTGTATTTACTCAAAAGAAATTTGATTGAAATCTGCCATACACCATAGGAAGTGTCGGGTTGATTGTAAAATGGCACTAGTTAGGAACCTAGTGGAAATTTGTCAAAGCCGGACAATATTCAAAGAGAAAATTTTCGAATAATACCCATGTAGATAACAAATACCATGCAATTTCAGCGTTCAATCTAGTTCTTCACCAATACTTAAAGGTATAATTTTTTGCAACTCTCGCTGCGTCAAATCAACAATACCAGAAGGCGAAAATTTTAGTCACACTCAGCACGGCTCACAGATCCAGTTGACTGGACTACTTTGACTCACTCCTAGCCTAGAAATAGGGAGTGAAGTGGTTGGTGGAGCGTGTTGACCACTTCACTTGTTATTTGGGAAGTTGCATCAGCCAACGTCAGCGGGTTGATCGCTGACGAAATCTCAGCACGGATACAGAAGGCTCATTCCGCATATGCCAGTTTACGGCTGGTTATCGGCCAAAGGACGGTTGTTCTACTCAGCAATTTGCTCCGTCCTCCTTTATGGTTGGCTGGCTGTGATACCTGGCCCTTGAGAGTGAAAGACATTAAAAGGCTAGCTGGTTGGCTGTCTTTGATCATAGGTGTCTGCGTTCTATCTCTCATGTTAGGCAATGCTATAATAGATTAGCCAGCATTATTGAGGTTAGGCATAGGTTGAGTGCTAGGTAGATGTGAGGGGAAATCAATCGATGAGGTTATGAAGTTACATCAGTTAAGATGGTTAGGACATGTGTTACGTACACATGTCTAGCCACCGACCTCCTCTATCAACGGTCAATGTCAGCTGACTGGCATAGGGTGGATCAGAGTGAAAAAGAGCTAGCATGTGGTGGTCAAACCAAAATATGGCTTCATCAGTCAATGAAATCCACAACAGTTAGTTTAAGCCAGTCAGTCACGTAGAGAGGTGAAGGATTCCTGACTGATTTGGGTCCTTGAGATGGTAAAAACCAGTGGAGGCTGGAGACAATTGGTGATATGGCTCAAAATTGTTCTGAATGACTGGTGCAGATGCATCCACTCCTTGTGACTTATAATACCCAATAAAACTATATTGATCTTCCATATTACTATTCTTTTTGCTTCATATCTATATTTACTGTCTCCGTTTTGCATTTCTTCTTACTTTCTTCTCTTGCTTTGTGTGCTACATGGACGGAGTGTGGTGACTCGAACTACTGCACTTCGGTGCACAGTTTTCTGTTGAAACCAGTTAGTCAGTCAGTATCAGTTGATGAATACTTTTATTATTCTCAGCTGCATATCTCCACTTCATTTTCTTTTCTACAGTACTATTTTACTTGTTACCACGACTGCTCACAAGCTTGCATCTCTTCTACACACGATCTCCTCCACATCACCCTCGGATGCCTATGTCATCGTTGCGTTTTCTGATTCCACTCTACTGTCTCATGCGTGACTCCACTCAATGCATATCCATTTATTATTATTATTGTTCCCTTGGGTTCCTAGTGGAACATAGGGCTTCAACTGCACGTCTCCACTTTCTTCTGTCTTCTGATGTACTTTTCACTTGCATCCATGTTAGTTCATACTGTTTCAACTCCTCTTCACACGATCTCCTCCTTGTCACCCTTGGACGTCCCACTCACCGCTTCCCTTTCGGGTTCCACTCGACCGTTGGCCTGACGCGCGATGTCACCCAGCCGCCTCCTCAGCGAGTATCCAATCCATTTCCACTTTCTCCTACATATTTGTTGAGCGATTGGTTCTTGTTTTGTTTGTTCCCATAGTTTCTTGTCTGTTCTTGTTCCTTCCAGCCATCTGATCTTGAGTATATAGCGAAGACAGTTGTTGATAAAGGTCTGCAACAGGCTGTTGGAAATATTCTTTGTGACCCGCCAAGTTTCTGATCCATACGTATAGAAGAACTGACTGACTTGACGTTTGTATTGAAAATCCGAATTTCGTTGTTGATACTGAGTGACGAAGATTTCCAGATTGGTTTCAGGTTGATGAATGTGTTTCTCGCCTTCCCGATTCTCGATTTGACATCCTCGTCTGTTCCTCCTGTAGTTGAGATAATGCTCCCTAGATAAGTGAATGAAGTAACCTCTTTCAAATCCCTCCCGTTGATGGTGATTGGCGCTGGATGTTGCTGCTGTTGTTGTTGTATATCCATTTGCTGCTTTATAACTGCTTGACATTAGGCTCTTGGTTAGTTTGTTGGCAGAGTTCCTTATGCTGACTGACTGACTTATCTTTTCTGGTCATCTGACAGCACAGGGCTTAAGTTCAACTCTCGTATTCCTGTCCCCTTTTTGTGTTGGGCGTAACATGTATCACTTTTCAGCTATGACAATACTATTTTTTTCAAGAATATATTTAATAATAATAATAATTTGCTTTATTCCAGAAACAGTACTAGTGGTGCAGTGTGGAATTTTCTGCACATATCTACAATATTTGCATCTAATTTAATCCAGCGTTCAAAAGGAGTATTTCAAAAAATAAATATAAAAACAACAACAAAAAACAAACACAAAAATAATAAAAAATGCGAAAAAAAATACCAAGAAGTAGAAAGGAAAATAAACAGCATATAATAATATCTCATTATTGGGTAGTGGAAGCTATGATATGATTCTACATGGTGACAGTAAAGCTGTAGTCATACAAGAAATTGTGAAATGATATTTAAGAATGTTTATCGCCAAGATGATCAGTTAATTTGGTTGAAAAAACTCTAAACAATCATAAAATAACATTTCAGGGTTGTTCTTTTATTGTCAGGTCTAATGCGGTGTTTGTAGCAGTAGTAGTGTGAGTAATCCTGCATTATACCAAATTTTAAGATGGTGATAATGGCGTTCACAACCAATGATTGTCAGATAATATTGCCGAACAAAAAACAACAACAACAACCACAAAAACTAACAATTATATGATGGTTAATGACAGGACAATTTTGTAATACTCATAGAGCTAATATAGTCGGAACCAGTAGATACACAAAAGAAGGAAATACAGTAAAGTACAGAGAGTAAGCCAATGTTAATAATTTAGGTAGCTAAGTATGTTTAAGAAGGGGTTCACTATAGAATACAAAATTAGAGAGAAATAAAAGAGCCTAAAATTATGATTATTAACAACAAAGTAAGTCATAGGTTTCGCGCTTAACATATATATATATAATGCTTCAAATTTTCCTATTCTTTTTTCCAGGGTTCATCACGACACAAAAGCACTGCCTTCATATTATTTATGATTCCAGCACCTCCAATCTTCCCCACACGCCACACCCAACCCCCAACCCCCGACCATCACGATTCTTATCAATTATTATTATCATCATTAGTAATAGTAGGTATTGTAGACGGATATATATATATATATATATATATATATATATATATATCAAAGAAGCAATTTTCTTCTCAGGAGTATTTCACCACAGGATCAATCAGTCAGTATGCCACAAACTCATTCACAAAAACGGAAAACCAAATTAATCATCTAACCCAATAAAAAAGTCACTTTTGAAGACAGATTTTGCATTACACAGAGAACAATTGCATTTCAATAAAAGATTTTGACATTTATATTACTTTAATTCGCGCAAGTATATATGAGATACTTTTTTTGTATTTCTAAAAGTCATTCCATTCTTATTGTGGTTGTTTCTTCAAAAGAAATATAAAAATATATACAAATATTATAATGATGCATTTATAATTCGAAAACTTTATAGCTTTCTTTTCTGTTACATCATTACCTACAGTGACAAATATCCTCTCACTAAAGTGAGTCGGCGGCACAGTGGTAGAATGATCACCGACTACGCAGGTGGTCCGGGGTTTGAGTCCCGACGGACGCACTCCTTCACCTCCCTCACTGAGACACCATGAAATCCTAGACAGTTAAACTGAGTCAGGTAGGGAGATGCAAACTTCCGGGTTGGGGCCCTCGGGACTCTAAGAATCAATGGCTGGAGACAATAGGCGACATGGCTCAAAATCGTTGTCAATGGCCTACGCAGATGTATTCAGTCTCTGTATTGTTTCATATTTCTTTCTACCATTACTCATTCTGTTTCACTCTTATACTTGTCGAAACTCTATTGATTCTCTTCACTCATTTTCTTGTCTACCTTTGTGTGCTCTTTGGAACGTAGCAACTGGAACTGCTGCACTTCGGTGCCAAGTTCTATGTTGAATCCAGACAGACACACCCTCGCTAAGCCAGTAATAAGACTGGTAAAGAGGAGGAAAGGTTGGCATATGGCTGGCTAGCGACCCTATCCTGTAAAAAATAAACACCACTGCTACCGAAACTTCAAGCTTCTAGATTCAAGCCATATGTTCCACTGGGAACGTAAAGGAATAAAATAAAGGTGAACAGCATGTATTTGATTTCCGGGATAGGTATACTCTTTATTATTGTTGTTCCCTTGGATTCCGACTGACTTACTGACTGACTGGTTGGCTGATTTCAATATAGAACTTTGCACAGATGTACAGCAGTTCCAGTTGCCACACTCCCTCCATGTAGCACACAAAGCAGGAGAAGAGAGTAAAGAGAGATTCAAAACAGAGATAATAAACAGAAATATGAGGCAAAATGAATAGTAATATGGAAGAACAATAGAAATTTATTGGATATGACAAATCACAAGGATTGGATGCATCTGTGCCGAGACATTGAGAACAATTTTGAGCTATATCTCTAGTTGTCTCCAGGCTGTATTGGATTTACCGTCCCGAAGACTCCAACCAGTCAGGACGTCTACACCTCCCTACTTGACTGGCTGGCTTAAATTAACTGTTGTGGATTTCATTGACTAGTGGTGGACCCATGCTTTGGTTTGGCCACCTCGTGATAGCTCTTTTCCAACTTGATCCTCCCTATATCAGCTGAAATTGCTCGTCGGGGAGGCGATGGCTGGACATGTGTACGTAACACATGTCCTAACCATCTCAACCAATGTAACTTCACAGCCTTGTCGATTGATTTCCCCTCCTTACATAACACTCAACCTATGCCTAAACTCAATATTGCTCACTAACTTATTAAACCACCACCTAACACGGGAGATAGAACGCAGACACTTTTGACCAAAAACAGCTAGCTAGCCTTTTCATGTATTCCAATTTTAATGACCTTGTCTCACAGCCATAAGGGAGGACGGAGTGGACTGCTGAGTAGTGCACACGCCCGTTGGTAGATAGCCAGCTGGATATCATGTCCGAGTGGAACATAGGGCTTCAAACAGTGCATATATCCACTTTGTTCCATTCTCTGCGATTCTCTCCAGCTAGCCACACAATTTCTCATAATCTCTTATCTCCTCTATAGCTTGTATTTCATACTATGTCCTGTGTTTATTTGCCCAACCAACTACAACTTATCATCAAATAGTTCATTTCTAATTGTTTAACAACATCAAGATTATTCATAGATCTGTCAGCTGTACTGAATTATCTAATTGACTCATTTTTCAAGTCTTCATAAGATAACTCTGAGCTGGTGACTTCTTGGGCTCACACCTTTCAATAACAAACATTCTAAAACAAGCAATAAAGGTTAAGAAAGCAGGATTTAATGAATTTATCTAATTTCAGTAGAACTCGTCAGCTGAATACTGTACATACACGGATATATATACTTTTGAAATTACATTGGGAGATATAGGACTGATAAGTGAACAAACTACATTGAATTAGTCATGCAGAAAGACAGGTGTGAATGTTTTTCCAGGTCATGTTCAAATAGATAAGAGGAGAGGGAGTATGAGAGATTAAAATTAAGATAAAATGCATTACGCTTCAATTACATCACTTAGATAAACAATTAGACATTAGAGAATATAACAAGAATTGCAAACAGAGGGATGTCAATAGTAATAGTTATAATAACAATAATAATAATAATAGTGTTGAAGTGAGTTAAGATAATGCTACTGATAAAGGATAGTTTCAAATGAATCAAGAATAATAATAAAAATAATAAGAAGAGGTAGAATAAGTAAAATGTATTACCATGGTAGATTCAGAGTCATGACCATCTCCTTTTGTACACAGAGACCTGGTTTATAAACTCGAATTTCACAAGTCTCTGCAATTGCAGGCATCTTCTTGTTTCTTTGTCTGCTGACAATAGTGAATGACTTGACCGCGTCGATATCTCCTATATCTCCCTATGTAATTTCAAAATTATATATATCCGTGTATGTAGAGTATTCAGCTAACGAGTTCTACAGAAATTTGATGAATTCATTAAATCCTGCTTTATTAACCTTTATTGCTTGTTTTAAATTCGTAGCGGGAAATAAATGTTTTCAACAAACATTCTAATCATCTTCCGTGAGACTTGAAAGTTCGCGAACTGGCGAAAGTTAGAGTTCATATGCAATAGGATTTAGATATGATGCAGAAGATTTGTAGCTCAGGTGGATGATTTTAATGTAGTTGTGTTCTCTGAGCTAGCTGGCTGGATGGTTTATTTGCGAAGTTTTCATTATTGCCCTACTGCTAGGCAACATCTTCAGCGCATACACTTCAATTTGAAGGAAGTGAGCTCTTTTTAGATTTCTCCACGAGTTTATTAGTCATCTCTCCTGGTGACCACCTTGAACGTGACTCTTTGGTTGTGTTTGTGTGTTTTCACACCCTCTAGGCTGCTACTTGTATTGGTACTGGTGTTGATTGTTTCCTTGACCTGAAGTTTCACCCTTCGTGTGTGAGATTTCCTTCTTATCGACTAATAAAGTTTGTCTATGTCAATATGTCTATTGATTGACGATTCACTGGAATACCACGCGGTCTTCTAAAAATTCTCTGGCTAGCATTCTTGGTGTTTCCTCCGTCTAATATTTGAACGTTGGTTGTCCCAGTCGAATTGATGTCCATGGTTGCCTGTATGCAACGATATCAGGGAGGGCATGGGTGTCATGTATTTTGACGGCTAGCTTAGGTTCCATGGTTGTCCATCTTTTTGCAAGAAGTCCATGAGACAATTTCCTCCGATTTTCCTTAAGGTAGGAGTGCTGCAATGAGTCATGACATAGAGAACATTTACCAATCGATAAGAAGGAAATCTCATACACAAAAAAAATCAACCTTCAGGTCAAGGAAACAATCGGTACCAATACAGGTGGCAGCCTACAGGGTGTGAAAACACACAAAACAACCAGTCGTGCTCAAGGTCATCAGGAGAGATGATTTATAAATTGGTAGAGAAATCTAAAAGCTCACTTCTGGATTTTGCATTAGAAGATGAATAGTCAACGCGTTCGCCTTCTAACCTTAAGGTACTGAGTCAGATCCTCGGTCGGATCGCAAATATCTACTGTTGAAGAGTCCCAAACTAGGGCGAAACAGCTGTTCAGTATTCTCTGGTTATCGACAGCTCTCTAATTAATGTTGGTTCGTGGCCTAACTTCAAGAAGATGTGATTCTCTTTGGAAGATGCATCTAAACCGTTCAACCGAACAGGAAAATACACTTTGATTACATGCGTACTAAAGAGAAAGAAGAAGGGTTTGGTGACCATGCAACTCAGCTGAAATATCGTCAGATGGTTGGTGGCAATCAGTAGGAAGCTTTTTACCTAGGTTCTGTGCTTTATGGCACTCACCAGTCAGCGAGGCGCATCTGCAACCTTGAGGGAACTCATGTCTCTTCTGAGATTCGAACGCGCGTCATCCAGTCCTGCCTGCAGTCAGAGACGTTACCACTTAGCTATTCGGGCTTGGGATTGACCTCGTGTCCGACTGTAATGAACACACACTAGGTTGTAACTAATCTCAGGCGTCTAATTCTTCGTTTGGTGAAGGCTGAATTCTCCCAGTCAAATTTGTAATATGGTCATTATCTAACAACAATTCAGAGTGTAAGCCCCATCTAGCATGATGACGACACTGTCAACTTGACTGACTGAATTCAGCCTGCACAAAACTACAACATAGACGCCTGATAGTAGTTACTTCATAATGTACAGTCAAAGTGGGTTGAAACACTTGTTCGTTATAAGATCGGTATTATTAACATATAAAAATCCCTACAAACCAACACTTGAATATCAATGAGATGCTCACTAGCGATTGACACTATTCAGGTAGGTAGTTACCTAAGGTTCCAGTGAGAAGTCGTGACCAGTATGGTGCAGCAGGTCGGGTGTGAGGACAAATACTCGCCGAAGACATTAGCTAGGGGTCACGCTATGTCGTGAATTGGCAGAAGTTAGAATTCATGGGCTGGCTATTGGATCGGGTCCCAGTGGCTTAATGGTACACGAGCTCGCCTTGTAACCAGAAGGTCCTGGGTTCAACTCCCAGTGGGTGCGTACTGATGAAGAGTCCCAAACTAGGACGAAACAGCTGTCCAGTACTCCCAGGTTTTCCAATGGTTCTCTAACTAATGTCAGCTCATGATGAAAATCCTGTAACCAGTCAAATCCCTACAAACCAACACTTGAAAAAATTAGTAGATAGTACGTTGACTTCACACAGTTTTCAAAAGTACATCACTT
>OX235272.1:123874927-123964455 GCA_944472155.2 Trichobilharzia szidati | reverse complement strand
GCAAAACGGCTGTCACTGTATCTCCAATCATTTCATTTCTGGCTAAATGGCAAGCGCTGCCGGTTGATGTGTGTTCGATTCCCGTCTGTTTACGTCGATGAATCAATAGGATAAAATACCATGCATTTATAAGTAATATTATATATATATATATAATATTACTTTCGAAATTACGTAATCAGATGAAAGAGAGGTGAAAATCTCCAGTGACCAGGGTAGGCAAGGAAAGACTGATAACTGCTTCTTTCTGAACGCATAAATCAGGTTTCAGGCGCTTGATAGAAATGGCTTCAGCAAACTTGAGGAGAATTGAACTCTTTCGCCTATTGATAATTCTGAACGATCTTCCGAAGTCCACTCTTCATGACCCGTGTCAAGGAGATGTTTGGCGATGGCACTGTTTAAGCCATTGGTTCCCTTTAGACATAAGCTCTTTGTTACGTGTTCATGGACTGGCTATTGGATCGGGTTGCAGTGACCTAATGGTCCACGAACTCGCCTTGTAACCAGAAGGTCCTAGGTTCAAAACTCAGTGGGTACATACTGATGAAGAGTCCCAAAACAAGACAACGGAAACAGCTCCCAGGTTTTCCTCTAACTGATGTCACTTCATGATGAAATCCTGTAACCAATCAAATCCCCGCAAACCAACACTTAATTGTCCAGAAGCTTTAACAGCAAGATGTCGGTAAGGCCCCTCGATTTCAGATATAAAGTGGATGGCATTTCTCACCAGCAACACTATAGTGCAAATTGAGAATAGTTGGAATGCTTGGTCAAATTCAGTAGCTGAATGATAAATCTGTTTGGCTGGAAGCCTGAAGGTCTTAGGCTACATCCATATGGCGACTTTTCCAGGATTATTTCTATGTAGACTTTTTTATCAGGTCATATTTCTGATGTGTAGCTTTGTCCAGTAGGGAAGTTTAGCTAATATGAACTTCCATTTTCCACATTTTATATCAATAATAGAAGCAAGACCAGAAAGATGCATTCAGATTTGCTTTGTAGATTATGAGTATTTCAAATAAATCTTCTCTGTGAAATACATTTGAAAAAAGTTTTGATACTGCAGTGATCTGTCACCTATTCAGACTACTTGGTTGTCAGTAAATGTATGACGTAGCTTTATTCCCAAATAGTTTCCACCAGGACTATGAAAGGGAGCTTCTGAGCTTCTCTTTCGTTCAAGCGTCAGATTTCTCAGCAGTGCTCTGCTGTCCTAGTAACTAAAGTACCTGTCTGGCTTGTGATATCATTCAGAGGTCTTCTCCAAGTGTCTCTGGTCCATCTCCATATTCTTTGGCATATTTTCAAGTATTGGTTTTGTAGGGATCTTGTTTGATTGGATGGAGGATTGCATCATGAGCTGACGTCAGTTAGAGAAACATTGAAAACCACCTAGGAGTAGTGGACAGCCGTTTCGTCAGCCTAGTTTGGGACTAACCCTTCAGTAGTACGCACTCACCGCCAGCGTTCGAACTCGGGGCCTTCTGGTTACAAGGTTAGTGAGCTCGTAAACCATTAGGCCACTGGGACCCAACTGATCCAATGGCCAGTCAGGCTATGAATTCTAACTTCTGCCAGTTCACAACATAGCGCGATCATTTCGCAATGTCTTCTTCAGTGAGTTACTGCCTTATCTTCAACCTGCTGTACCCTACTGGTCACGGCTTCCCACCAGAACCGCAGCTCACTGCCTGAAGTCATAAGTTAGAAATCATGGGCGATTGGATCGGGTCCCAGTGTCTCAATGCTCTACGAGCTCGCCTTGTAACCAGAAGGTCCTGGGTGCGTACTGCTGAAGGATTTGTCTGACAAAACAGCAGTATTCCCTGCTTGGTGGCTTTCCAATGGTTCTCTAACCAATGTTAGCTCATGCTGAAGTCCTGGAAACAATCAAACAAAATCCCTACAAACCAATACTTGAATATCGATGAGATGCTCACTAGCGACTGGCCATTTTTAGGTTACCTGGGGATCTAGTGGGAAACCGTGACCACTAGGATACAGCAGGTTGAAGATGAGGCAGTAACTCATCGAAGAAGACATTGAGAAATGGTCGCCCTATGTCGTCAATCGGTAGAAAATAAAAATCATTTGCCATTGGACATGTTTGTTGGGCAGCTGGTTCTTGGTTGATTTGTTCCAAGAGTTTCTCGTTGCTAATACTTTCAGGCCATCTGATCTTCACAAGAGAATGACGGCAGTTGTTGGAGAAAGTCTACAGCTGTCGGTCGGGAATACTTTTGTGAGGCTTGATGCGCCAAATCCCTGAACTACATATGTAAGCACTGACTAACTTGAAATGAGGGTTGAGTTTTTCCTTATTCTGCAGCAGATTTCCACACGTATCATGCTACCAATTAACACTCGTCAAATCTTCGAAAGCATATTAATGCGAGTCACTTTAATTAACTAGCGTTTTGATTTGACACTAGTAACCAGTGTGATGTGTCTAGCTAGCCCTCTCTTTGTTGCAGACTGAATTCTACCAGTCAGGTTTGTAATGTGGCCACCATTCAAGGGGTAGCTCGCCATCATGGTGCACATTGATTTGATGATATTAGATGGTTGGGGGCAATCGGCCACAGGAAGTCTCACATGACCTACGTTTCGTGCTAGTTGGCACTTACTAGTCAGCAAGGCAGGCGTATCTGCAACTGTGAGATTCGAACCCGCGTCACCCAGTGGTGCAGCGTTTCCTGGTCTCCTATGATTTTTTCAGATGATGTTGAATTCATGAGGATATATATATATGTATAGACCTCAATCAATTGCTTCCTGATAAAAGTTTCAAATGGCTCACGATGAAATCCTGTAACCAATCAATCAAATCCCTACAAACCAATACTTGAATATCAATGAGATACTCACTAGCGACTTGCCCTATTCATGTAGGTAGTTACCTGAGGTTCTAGTGAGAAGTCGTGACCAGTAGGGTGCAGCAGGTCGGGTGTGAGGACAAATACTTGCCGAAGACATTGGCTAGGGGTCGCGCTATGTCGTGAGTTGGCAGAAGTTAGAATTCATGGGCCATTGGATCGGGTCCCAGTGGCTTAATGGTATGCGAGCTCGCCTTGTAACTAGAAGGTCCTGGGTTCGAATCCCGGTGGGTGCGTACTGATGAAGAGTCCCAAACTAGGACGAAACAGTTGTCCAGTACTCCCAGGTTTTTCTAATGGCTCGCTAACTAATGTCAGCTCATGATGAAATCCTGAAACCAATCAAATCCCTACAAACCAACACTTGAGTTTCAAATGGGCTATAACCCAAAATTATTGATTTTTTTTAAAAATTCTTATCATTATGCATTTATATGGAATATGATTTTTCATGTTTCACTTTGTTTTTTCCCCTCATTATATTTAAGATTACAAACGAATTAGAATCAAAATATCGTGAACAAATTTTAAACCTACAATATGATCTACAAAGTTGTCAAGAGGAAAATCGATTACTTGTCGAGGAGATACAAAATCTTAATAAAACATTAAATCAAGAACGCGGTGAATTCAAGAATACACTAATGAATTCAAAATTGTTTTATGAAGCTGAAGTAGGCAGTTTTAACGTTGTTGTTATTGTTTTGTTTTAAAATTGTTTTGTTACGAATATTTGTGACTCCGTTTCCAAGGCATATTTCTACAAGTATCGGTTTGTAGGGATTTGGTTGATTGATTGGTTACAGGATTTCATTATGAGCTGACATTGGTTAGAGAACTATTGGAAAACCAGAAGGCTGAGAGTACCGGAAAGTTGTTTCGTCTTAGTTTGGGACTCTTCAGAAATATGCACCCACCGGTAGGGTTCGAACCTAGGGCCTTCTGGTTACAAGGCCAACTCGTAGAAGTTGGAATTCATGCAATGACCATTGGATCAGGTTCCAGTAGCTTAATGGTCTACGAGCCAGCTAGGCTTGTAACTGGAAGGTCCTGGGTTCGAACCGTAGTGTTGGGTGCATACTGATGAAGAGTCCCAAACTAGGCTGTTGAAATAGCTGTCCAGTACTCCCAGATGGTTTCCAATGGTTCTGTAACTGATGTCAGCTGATGATGAAATCCTGTAACCACACTTTTACTGTCTATTCTAATTTTTATTATCCGGTCGAGGAATGTATTTATGGTTTTCTTCACTCCTTTTGCTCCTAGTGGAACATAAGTCTTCGAAATTCAGCTTTGAAGTTTCAGTAGGAGTTGCGTTGTTTTCAAGAAATAGGTTTGTTAGTCGTACGTCCAAATTTTCTTTTTTTTACGGTGCCTACTGCCAGCTAGGCACGCTTTATGAGTGAGTCAGCTGGTAGTTGAACCCCGACCACATGCGCGGTTGGTGAGCATTCAACCAATGAACCACCAACGTATGTATACTTGGAGGTCAACAGCATTCAGCGTCAAAAATAAGATCCGGATTTTCAACTCCAATGTGAAGTCAGTGCTACTCAGCATACGGATCAGAGACTTGGCGCATCATAAAGAGCATCTCAAACAAACTACAGACCTTCATTAACGGTTAGTTGTCTTCGCTCAATACTCAAGATCAGATGGCCGGCCAGAAAAGATCAGCAACATGGAGGCATCTCTGGGAGCGAACCAACCAGGAACCGATTGTGAAACAAATAGGCAGGAAGAAATGGAGATGGATTGGCTGGCCATACTCTGAGGAAACCATCAAGTGACATCACTAGACAAGCCATTGCTCGAGTGGAACCCGAAAGAGAAGCGGCGAGTGAGTTGGTCGTCAGTGCAAGGGTGACTTGGAGGAGGTTATGTGAAGAGGAGATGAAAACGTGTAGACAGACTTGGAGCCAAGTAAAGACCCTAGCAGAGAAACGAACGCAATGGAGACGCACGGCTGAAGCCCTATGTTCCTCTAGGAATTGAATAAAACAATAATAATATCAATTGTGTGAAAGATAATGATATTATTTAGGCAAACCAAAACGCTGTAAATGGGACTGGTTCCAGGCTTCAAATCTCCTGTTTTCTTATAGATAACTTACAACTTTATATTTAAGAATAAAAGTATCCAATTAGTCCGACAGGAGGTTAGTCATGAAGCCGAATAGCTTAGGGGTAGTGTCTCTGACTGTATCACTGGGTGACGCTGGTTTGAATGTCAGAGCAGATATGAGTTCTTTCAAGATTGATGATACGCCTGCCTTGCTGATGAGTCCGAGCTAGCCTGAAACCTAGATCTAATTATACACTAGTAATACTATGGTTTGCCATACTCTGTAAATGAATTATGCCTATAGAAACATAATCTCAGGTTGAAATTAGTTGAGGTGAAGTGATCTAGAACTTTCATGAGTGACTTCAAGTTAACTGACAAACTGATATAAGTTGAAAAAAACCTGTGAAAACCACCCGATAGTACTAGGCAGCCATTACCTCTCAGATTGGATCTCTTAAGCAGTACGCAACTATCTAATACTCACTAGTTACAGACTACAAGATGAAGTTTCCTGGAGTTCTAGTGAGAAGTCATGACCAGCGATATCCTCTATGTACTCTATGGCTGGCGAATTGGCATAAGTTCTAACTTATGCGTCATCAGATCCCATCCCACTGATTAAATGGTCAATAGCCTCGCCTCATAATACGGAAAGTCTTCATTTTGCTCCCTGATGAATATATCTCTGAGTATTGTTCAAGAGTCTCAAACTAAGACGAAACGTCTCTCCAGTACTCACTAACTTTCAGTAGTTCATTTCGTAACGTAACTTGAAATCAGTCAAATCCCAGAAAAACAAAAGTTTGAAAATTTTATTTTTCATTGGCGAAATAAATAAATAAACTGTTTGAAATTTTCTATTCTTATTGTAGGCACTCGGAAAACACTGACTGCTATACAGACAGTCAGCTTTTCTAATAACCATCAACTTTATTGTTTATTATCTGCTAAATTTTCACTCCGCCCTTTTATCAATAAATTTATACCAAGAGCTAATTTGTAGGGATTGAACTTTTTTTCTCGAGTTTTATCAAGGAGTGATATCAGTTAGAGAACCATTGAAAACTAGCAGGGCGTACTGGACAGCTGTTTCGTCCTAGTTTGGGACTCCTCAGAGGTACACACCCTTCAGAGTTCAAACCTAGGGTCTTCAACTTAAAAGGCAAGCTTGTAGACCATCCCACCTTTGGGACTAGTTTCAGTAGTCAGCGTTCGAATCCCTGTGGTGGGTGCAAACAGTCAAAGAGTCGCAAATTAGGACAAAACACCTGTCGAGTACTCTCTAGTTTTCGATGGTTCTCTAACTAATGTCAATCTGTGAAAAAACGTGGAACAAATATATGCCATTTTACTCCTTGTTTAGATTAGTAGCCTACAATCATTATCTTAACTTTCAAAAAATATACTTGGTCATTTAAAACAGTTTTTCAGACGTCACATTTGAGTGTATTCATTGTGTTGACTTCATGGTGGACCATTGGACACTGCGTACAGAGATGATGCTCTGTTACACTTGAAAGGAAGAGAGAGGGGGATTTCACTGAGTATACTTACCATTTCGCTCGATGGAAAATGATGGGAAGTCGTGACCAGTAGGGTGCAGCAGGTCGGGTGTGAGGACAAATACTCGCCACGGATGACATTGGCTAGGGGTTGCACTATATCGTGAATTGGCAGAAGTTAGAATTTATGGGTTGGCCATTGGATAGGGTCCCAGTGGCTTAATGGTATACGAGCTAGCTCACCTTGTAACCATAAGGTCCTGGGTTCCAACTCTGGTGGTGGTTGCATACTGCTGAAGAGTCCCAAACTAGGACGAAACAGCTGTCCAGTACTCTCAGGTTTTCCAATGGTTCTCTAACCAATGTCAGATCATGATGAAATCCTGTAACCAATCAACCAAATCCCTGCATACCAATACTTGAAAATGATTTTATCTGCCTTGATGGGTTAGGGGCTAACAGTTTCCACTTTGGAAACCTTAATTATTCAAATCACAGTCTATGTGTAATCTACTTGACATATCATAAACAGCAATTAAGAAAGCAAATATAAAATGCATAATGGACTTTTGAATAAAATGCTAAAAAGATTCTCATTTTATTGTCGGTACACAGATGACACCTTTATTCTTTGTGATAATGATTCCGATAGGAACATAATAATAACTTAATTTCAATGAAGTACATTCTACTATGAAATTCACGTGAGAAGAGTAATCTCAATATAGAATTAACTTCCTTTCAAGGTGTCCGTCCTCCTTACAAGAAAACCAGTTAGTAGGATAAAGAGAAATTTGCACAGATAAAGCACATGGACAGGAAAATATGCACATTTTCATTACTTCGTTCCTCTCCGAAACAAAAGAAATTTAGTAAGGACCCTCAACCACAGGGTTAGAGCTTTATGCTCAGAAGAAGTAAGTAAAGATGAATTAAGCATTGTATACAATATTTTGATTGAAAATAGTTATCCCGACAAATTCATCAAAAAGCACATGACAAAGAAAGCTAAAAAGGACTACTCACTATCCGTAAACAAGAAGCCTTTATACATACGACTGCCATTCAGCGGCGATATACCTATCGAAATAATTACGAAGAAGTTAAGAAAATCAGTTCAAAGAACTCCTAATGCCGGTAAACTACAAGTCATATTACCTACCCGACCGATGGTGATTCCTCGATTGAAAGATGAAGTAGCTAGACTCGCTAGCCACTTCTAATTGTATCTACCAATTCAGCTGCGCTTTCGGTGGGGCAAGTTATATTGGCCGTTGCTATAGGAACTTGATTTTTCGTGCTCGCTTAGGAACTACTCCCAATGTGACTGAGTCAAGGTGTAGTAAAAAGCATAGAGAGCTTGATATTAGACCACCTGGTGCAAACCTGCCACAACGTCAGCATTGACGAATCCTTCTCTATCATCCGCCGGGTGCCTAATAAATTGCCAATAACATCCAGGTGCCGTATGCTCCAAACAGCAGAGGCTATCGTGATTCTACTGGAAGAGTATTATTTACTTGACGATAGGGTTTCGGACACAATCCAGTCTTCATAATCAAGTCAATTTTAAGCCTACAATTTCGAAACTTGAGTTTTATAGTTTTCTTTGTTCTCTCCTATTTGTCGTTATTGGGGTAGTAGAATTTTTCAGATATCTTGGTGGACAGGTGTTGAGTCATTCCTATTACACGTATTCTCTTCAATTGATTCCATAAACAAAGCTTCTGTTATCAATCTCTCCCTCCACCCTGTGATATTAGATTTTAAAACTGTCATCTCCCATCCTTCCTATTGTATGGTTGTGTGTAATTGCATTTAGTGAGTGCTATAGCTGAACCATTCTCTAAATTTCTTATCTTATTCGGGTCAACTAATCTAGATTCTGCTAGGTTTTTATGTTCTGCTAGTCTGGCTGCCCCGTTCTACTACTTTGACCTATGTATTTGACCTGACAATCATTACGGCTGGGTATTAGAAAAAAATTGTTTTGGTTAATTGGCTCCACAGGATCCTTTGACTAACAAAGCTTGTTTCTAATTGTGTCTGTGGGTTTGAATTCCAGCCACTTTTATTCCTGAATTGTTAAGAATTCTCCGCCGTAAGGTTTCTGGGTTTTATTCTAGATTAGTTGACCCCAGTAATAAGATAAGAAATCTGGAGAATAGTTTAGCTATAACATACACTACATGCAATTACACACAACCGTACAACATAGGATAGGATAAAATGGCAATTTTCAAATCTAATATAACAGCGTGAAGGGAGAGATTGATAACGGAAGCTTTGTTTATCGAATCAACTGAGATAGATTACGTGTAATAGGAACGATTCAACACCTGTCCCAAACATCTGAAAATTCTACTACTCCTGCAACAATTAGGAAAGAATAAAGGAAACTGTAGAACGAAATGTTCTAAGTTGTGTACTTATATAATTGGTGAAATGATTATGAACAATAAATAAATTTTGTTCGAAACATTCTCATCCAGTAATTAATAGTACTGTTTCACTGATTGTGTGATATAATATCTAGTCTAATAAACAAATTTATCTGGAATTACATACCACCATAGTGTCCGTCGAATGCCATCGCTCACTTGGCCCTGAAGTGGCATCCAAATGGGAAGCGAAGAGTGGGTCATCAATGTGGGGGTGACATGGATGAGATCGTGTGTTAGGGAGCAGGAGATGAGAGATTATTGGCAATCGTGGAGCTAGGCAGCTGAAGAGGACGGCAGAAAATAGACCAAAGTAGAAATGTGTTGTTGAAGCCGTATATGTTCCATTCGGAATCCAAGGGAATAATAGCTATATGACAGCTATAATACAGTGCCATGTGTCAAGTGATTCACAACGGAAAACTCAGCGAGGCGTTTGAAGTGATTACATGAGCAAGACAAGCTGGCTGCCTATTATCACCGATGATATCCTTAATTGTGGTGAACTGGATTATGCGTCAGACTGTTGAGGGCGCTGAGGTCAGGAATACGCTGGACCACCGATATGAATCCTCTAGAAGATCTGGATTTCGCAGATGATATTTGTCTAATGTTACACAAACTCGATGACTTGCAGGCGAAAACCAACAAACTGACTGAAGAGTCAGGCAGCGAAAACGCGACTTTTGGTGGACACAGAGAAGATGGGGGTGATGAAGATAACCAACCGACCAACCAATAGCAACAACAACAAGGACCAATCACCACCCATGGAAGAGATCTGTCTAGGAAGCATCGTTTCAACTACTGGCGGAACGGATGAAGATGTCAAAGCTAGCCAGAACCGGAAAGGCAAGATACACCTTCATCAACCTGAAACCAGTTTGGAAATCTTCCGCACTCAGAGTAAAGAACAAGATTCGCATTTCCAACACTAATGTGAAGTTGGTTCTTCTATACGGGTCAGAAACCTGCACTGCGTATCACTAAAAGGATTTCCAACAGGTTGTAAACCTTCATCAACAACTGCCTCTGCTCAATGCTGAAGATCAAATAGCCAGGAAGGATAAGCAACAAGAAACTATGGGAACAAACCGAAAGGCGAGAGCCGATCGCTCAAGAAATATGTAGGAGAAAGTGGAGATGGATTGACTATACATTGAGGAGGCCACCGAATGACAGGTCCTCGAGAGGGAAGCAACGAGTAGATCGTCTTTGCGTGAGTGACGTGGAGGAGATCTTGTTAGGAGGAGACGAGAGATTGTGGGCAACCGTGGACTTAGCTGAAGAGGACAGCAGAAAACAGAAGAAAGTGGGGATGTATTGTTAAAGCTCTCTGTTCCATTGGGAACGCAAGGGAACAATAATAATAATAAATATTACAGTGTTCAAGTTTTACACACATATATTAACCTTGTATCGTTTGTTTGTTTCTTTTTCGGTTTAAAAAACAGATTTCAAGCCTGCAGAAAATTAAAGATGATCAAAATACAGAGATTAATCAATTATCCTTAGTCAATACTAATGAAGATAAGAAGATACTTTTACAAAATGCACAATTACAAGCTAAATGTGATGAACTTAGCAATCAACTTGAATTGATTAAAAGCAATCTATCCAGAGAAAGGTTAGTGTGAGTGTTATTGTCTAGTTTTATACCTTTTATGTCATTGTATATACCAATTTAATTACTTCAATGGAGCTAGTTATATAGGCCGTACAATTAGGCGTGTTTCTCGCAGGATTTCCGAACATCACCCTGCCTCATTAAGCAAAAGTCAAACAAAATCTATTCGCAGCGCTATTCTGGCGCATCTTGTAGAGACAGAACACAAGATTGACGTTAATCATGCTTTCAGGGTCATTTACCGCATACCTACGAATCTCAATCTCGCTTTAAGAGTTCGACTTCTAAATATTGCTGAGGCTGTGAGGATTCATATTAATAAGCCTAATTTATGCACCCAAAAGAAGTTTGTTCAGTCATTATCATTACCTTGGCCATCCAGGTTTGAATGATCCAGAATTTTTGTGAAATTTCCCTAATTTTAGTTGATATTCTATTCGCTGTTATATCTTTATTATTATTATTTAAGCATCTTTAATGAACTGTAATTCCACTGTGATCATACTTTACAAATCGATATTATTTAAAAAACGCTAATATTGTTATTAACTACTAATTTAAAATATTCTATGTATATAAACATGCATATGTAACTGTAGAGTCTGGAAGAGGAATTTATCGAAAAGAATATTCTTTGCTCGATTATTTTGTGTTTTATAAACAGAAACTTGTTTCAGGATAGTCTCAGGATTTCAAAACAGTGACTCCTGTGGATTACACACCCAACGGCATATCTACTAAGTCAAAGCAAAACATAAAATCAGTCTATGAAGTCGATAACAGTTGGTTTGAGTCACGTGACAAGGTGTTGACTGCCATACTGGGGCCATTAGGATTCTAAAAACCAGTGCCTTGAGACTATTGGTGATATGGCTTAAAATCAACCTCATTGGCGCCGATGCATTCACTCTTTGTAATGTTCCAAACAGTTTAAATCCACATGTTTTTCTATGACACTGCGTTGAGAACTGTCTGCTAGCCAAAATTGGTAGACACCAATGTACGTCAGTGTTTATGTCCCATGAGAAAAGAACAAGAATAAAGCTCAACCTTGAGGGACTCACCAACCAATCACAGTAGACTTAGCGCATGCAAATACGATTCGCAGATTTATGGCCGTACTTTCTGAGAAACATTCACAAACAGTACAGAATAACCTTCAGGAGGAAAACAACCAATCAGAAGACGTTACTCCTCTGCTAACAATAAGGCTAATAACAATGTACATAAAAATCTATAAATATCTGTTGATTTTCTTAATAAACGTTCTGTTTCCTGGCCCTTGTCTTCTGTTGTTACAATACTATTCTTCCTTTAGTATATTTCTACCCATTGTAGTTTTTTATGAATCTCTTTTATTCTCTCTTTCCTCTAACTTTGTGAGCTACATTGAGTGCGGTAGCTTGAAGTATTGTACTTCTTTGGAAAGTCATTCTGTGAATATTGCACCAGGTTATGGGTTTCGTATCCATTGTCATTGTTATTTATAATTGATAATGTTTTAAGATTTCATCGTATACTGAACCGGAAGATGTTATTACATCATAAAATTAATATTATTATCATTTCCTTTAGTTCCTAGAGGAACACTGGGCTTCAGCCAGACATCTCCATTGAATTCTGTTCTCTGCCTACGTTTTCATTTAGCTGCACGTCTACCGACATGCTTTCACCTCCTCTTCTCATCACCTCCTCCACTACATATCACCCTCTTACTGACGACCAATCAACTCGCTGCTTCCCATTCGTGTTCCACTCGAGCGATGGCCTGGCATGTGATGTCACTCACTTGATGGTTTTTTTTCTCAGAGTATGGCCTCCAATCCACCTATATCCATTTCTTCCTGCATATTTGTTGCACAATTGGTTCCTGCTGCGTTGGTTCGTCCACTGCCAGAGATCCCTTCCTGCTGCTCATCTTTTCTGACCGGCCATTTGATCGTGAGTAGTATTGAGCGAAGACAGTTGTTGTGAAGGTCTGTAGTTTGTTCGAATTGGTCTTCGTGACGCCGCGCCAAGTCTCTCATCTGTATAGTGGCACTGACTTCACTATTGGAGTTTAAAATCTGAATCTTATGTTCATTTTCATGCTGAGTAGTACTGTTGACCTCCATACAGACTTGAGAGTAATGAAAGCTTGTCTTGCTTTCCCGATCCTCACTGCTTTGATATCCTCATCACTTCCGTCCGCCTGTATTTGAATCGATGCTCCCCAGGTTGGTAATAAGAGTAGTAAGTTGGTTGTTAAAACTAATTACTCACCACTTTTATTTCTCCTTTGATATTCTCGTTATTTCAGAGAACAGATACAATTAGAAAATGAGGATCAACTGCAGCTGTGCAGTGAACTTAAAGCTAAAAATATGGAACTTGAAGCAATCTGTTCAACACAAAAGAATCATGTAAGCATTTGTTGTTGTTGTTGATGGTGTTGTTGCAGATTAGTTAAATAATAATTTGCTTTATTCCATAAACAGTACTTGTGATACAGAATGGAATTCTCAGCATTATTACTACAGTAATAATGCTGAGAATTGATACCTTTTTACCTTTTGGTTAACGATGTAACGGTTAACACGATAAGGCATACTTTTCTATGTGATTATATTCTTTCTGACCTCGAGGTTTTAATTGCAAAGCTTTTGATTATCTTTTTAGGCGACAAACTTCACAGCAAACCTCAGTATGATGTGAAACGGCGATTCCATGGATTACTTCTTGTCCTGTGCTCTGCCGCGAGCTATTAGTCCACAGAGTGTTGATTAGAAATCTATAAGTGTTGCTTCATATACTACTCTTGGTCTTCCAGCTTAAGGTTGTCTCTGATAGCTTCATACTTCACACTCAAGTTTGCGCTGAATTTGCTGTCTAGGAAGACAATGGAAGGTTCGTAATTAAAGCCTCACCCAACTCACAGAGCACAATCACATCAAAATTATCCACTTGAGCTACGAATCTTCTTTATAATTCTACAGAATAACTCTATTTTGTTGTTTTTAATTTCTTGATTTCTGAGTGTAACATAGGGCTTCCGGCTTGAGCTTTCAAGTTTCACTTGAAGAGGTTTGGTTGTTTTACAGGGTATGGTTGCTAGTCACACGCTCAACTGTCTATCTTTTACGAGCAAAACCCATTCCATTATGATGTATCTAATTTGTCTCCTTCAAGAAATCCACAATGTCGACATCAGCTAGATCTAGTTGAAAGCCGATTGTCAAGGAACTTAGCCCTAAGTTCCTATTGTAATGAAGACATCTGCAACCGATAAAGACTGTGTATTTCTTTCAACTTTAAATCCAAAACACCAGTATTCCTTGAACGAAATTATATTGTTTGGCAATTAAAGTGAAGACAACTACAAAGTTTTTATTCGTATTTGCTCCCGTCTTCATTCAACTTGCAAGCGATCGAACCATTCGCGCCTTCGAGTTGCCCATCAACGGCTGCCAGTTCCAATAAACAAACGTTCAATGTTCACGTCCATTGACACCGATTGTCAGATGTTCAGAAGTACATTTTGAGACCCAAGGAAATAAGCGAAGAACAGTTATCTCATATATTGGGATACGTCGCCACCCAAACAGTCAAACCTTTCCTGAAGTTTAGTAGGAACTTGTGAAACAGAAGCTTGTAAACAATTTAAATACACACATCAGAGTAGATAGTACCATAAGTAGAGGTCATATCTTAATCGATTAAAGCAAACAGAAAGAGAGAAAATATATTCGCAATAGAGAGATAGAAATTTTTGGTAGCCCAAGTTTTATGCGGGCCGCCGTAACTCTGTGTAGTGCTCTATCTGAGCTTTTTATAGGTTTCTTATCTTACTAGAGTTGATTCATTTAGATTTCATTGGGTTTTTGTACTGTGCTAGTCTAAGTGATCCTGTTCTTCTAGTTAGATATATGTGTTTGAATTGAAAATCATTGTTTAATGGTCTCCACGGGATCCTTTAAATGACGTCATTTGTTTTTAAGCGAGTTTTTAGCTTACTCTTATTCCAGCTTTGTTAAGAATTCAACGTTGCTGCTGCTGGATTCAAAATAGAACTTGGCGCCGAAGTGCAGCAGTTCGAGTTGCCACGTTCCAAATACCACACAAAGGTAGACAAGAAAATGAGTGAAGAGAATCAATAGAATTTAGATAAGTATAAGAGTGAAACAGAATGAGTAATGGTAGAAAGGAATATGAAAGATTACCCAAGAGACTGAATACATCTGCGCTAGCCATTGACAACGATTTTGAGCCATGTCACCTATTGTCTGTCTCCAGCCATTGATTCTTAGAGTCCCGAGGGCCCCAAGCCGGAAGTCTGCATCTCCCTACCTGACTCAGTTTAACTGTCATGGATTTCGTGGATTGATGCCATGTTTTTGTTTGGCCACCATTTACTCTTTTCCAACCTGCACCTATATCAGCTAGTAATGCCCATCCGTCGGGGGAGGGGATGGTTGGGCATGCGCAGCACGTCACCTAGCCATCTCAATCTATGTAACTTTATAGCCTCTTGGATTAATTTTCCCTCTTTGCCTAACACTCTACGCCTAACGTCAACACTACTTACCTTATTACACCACCTAACGTGAGAAAGAGATCGTAAACATCTGTGGTCAAAAACAGACAACCTTTTCATGTCTTCAACTCGTATTGGCCATGTTTCAGAGCCATAGAGAAGGACGGAGCGAACTGCTGAGCAGTACACGTCCCTTGGTTGATAACCGGATGTCACGGCTACGCCAGAGACGGTGTAAGTTAGCGAAAGCAGCCCGAGCCCTTTGGATCCGTGCTGAGATTTCGTCGTCAATCAGTCCGTTGGTGCTGATACAACTTCCTAAATAGGTGAAGTGGTCAATATGTTCTATCACTTCACTTCCTATCACTAAGCTAGGAGTTGACGTAGTCCAGTCCTGTAGCAGCATCTTACATTTTACAGGGGCGAATTCAACGTAAATTCCTAGAGATTCCCTTCTTTGTTTGGCAACACTATTGGGTCTCTAAATCTTTTATTCCTAGTGTATGTTAATCTCCTTATAATTATTCCTATTGGAACGGTAGGAGACGAAGTCTTGGAAAATTGTTCTTAAATTGTCTCTGGTATCTCTATTTAGGCAAATTATGTACACCTTATCTTCAACGCACTATTTGCACAGATCTTCGTGTTGTGGTATTTCTCGACTTCATATTGTGTTTCTTTGTGTTCCTTTCACGTCATCTCCCATGTATCTATCTCCTCAAGGCTGTATCATTTGCGTTCTCTGAAATCAACTGTATCTTCCTGCAATTTGATGTTTTTCTGCTAACGAATATCTCTCTATATACTACTGATAAATCTTATCAGTAGCACTCACAACATTATGATTTCCTACATACTTCTGAATTAATTGTTCAGTATCAAAATTTCTTTCACATGCCTTATTTCTCGTCTTAAATTTTCCTTGGTACTACTTAGATATTTCACCAGGTTCCTTAAAAGCATTTCTTTAATCTTATTTGCACTGAGACGGGGTGAGATGAACTGAAAATCATATATTACTCTGGATATGTAGGTTATCTGTAAACACTAGTGTTTACCTTCTCATCTAATTTCGTTTTTATGATGCAATCTAACACTGGAAATTCCTCCTTGTGACATTTTAACACATAAGTTTATTGAATTGCTAAATATTCAATATTTCTGACTGGACGCTAGTCAGTAACTAGTGTAATGTGTCTAGTCCTCTGTTTGGTGCAGACTGAATTGGAGAGACAAATGCAAGGTATGCTTGGAGAATTTATGCTGTATAAACGTTATGTAGATGATACTCTCATTATTGTTAGTAACAGTAAATCTGTTGAAAACTTTATTACCCTATTTAATCATATTCACCCAAATATCCGAGTGACTTTCGAACTAGAATCAAATAACAAACTCGGTTTCCTGGATATTACTATGACGAGGAGAGATGATGGAACGATTCAACGATCTATTTTTCGTAAACAGACATGAAGTAGACATTATCTTCATTTTACCAGTTTTGTTCCTATCCAGTATAAACATTCCCTAGTGAAATGTTTGTTCTCAAGGGCCCGTAAAATACGCAAGAGTGACACATTGATGGATGAGTTTCGAAATATACATTCAGTTTTATTAGCTAATGGTTATCCGGAAAACTTCATCACCTATCACAGTAAAGAAAAACCACATCTCGAAAAGAGAGCTTCTGAACCAAAGAAAGCTATCTTTATTAACCTACTATTCAAGGGTGACCAGATTATGCAGTTGACAGCTCAAAGACTTCGGTCAGCCATCAAACGCACATTCTACGCTGCATCTCTTAAACTCTCACATGTCGAACATTTGCGATCCCTGTACCTACGATTAAAGGACGAAATTCTGTGGACTCTACTTCTAACTGTATCTACAAGTTCACCTGCAGCTGCGGTGACACCTATATAGGTAGAACCAACAGAATGTTCCAATGTCGTCGGAAAGAACATGTTCCAAAATGGCTACTAAATCATATAGGAAATCCCAATGCCAGTAATCTGAATAGAAATCCAGCATCATCCATTGCAAAACACTTATTAATGTCAGGTCACAAAATCAATATTAATGACTGTTTCACAATTATTTCATCACATAACTCTAATTCAAGGTTGGTTATTGAAGGTGATGGAAGCACTTTGGATTAATCACATACAGCCTAAACTGTGTGTACAAAAAACAATATACTTTAACCTTCACCTACCATGGACAACATGACCTATCTAAATATGATTGGTCATTAGTATGTACTTTTGTTTTTTATTTAACTGAGTAATTGTCATGAACTTTATTTTATTATTGTCAACCATGTTAGTTGTAAAGCGGTTGTAAAGCAACTACGAAATGAAGATGTCACCTCGCGAAATTTCTCTTAATGCCTTATTAAAATTGAATTCTATCAGTTAAATTTGCAATGTGGCTACCATGATAGGTGGTTCGCCATCACAGTGCACTGCGAATTGTTGATATTAGATGGCTGGAGGCAATCGCCAGGAAGCCTTGAACCCAAGATAGGACTAGACACATTACACTGGTTTCTGACTAGTGTCCAATCAAACAGTCCTACACGAGGGCAATCGCTTGCTCGAATAGCTCACTGGTAACGTCTCTGACAGCAGGCAGCACTGGGTGACTTGGGTTCGAATATCAGAAGGGACATGAGTTTCTTCAAGATTACAGATACGTCTGCCTTGCTGACTGGTAAGTGACAACCAGCACGAAATCTAGGTCAGAGGTTTCCTGCCAACTACCTCCAAGTGACTAATACCTACATGTTCAAATTTATAAGTGTGCTTAATTTTACCTACGGTCGCATCTTTCTTCTTCTTCAACCTTATTGCTCTCCATTATTCTTTCCTGCATGACTCAAAAAAGACTTTTATACTGCAAACAGCTCTGAGAGATGTCAGTCGTGTAGCTAAGTGCTGTCCAAAGTCAACTTGTTGATATATATTCATAGATAGATACTTGAACTCATGCCAGAAATTGGCGGAATCCATGTTATCATAGTTCTTAAGCAAGTTCTTTACCCACAAAACTGCTCAGTTAGGACAAGAAACAGTTTTGGGTTGGAACCCCGGCGGTGGGTGCGTACTCCTGAAGGGTTAGTCCGAAACCAGGCTGATGAAACAGCTGTCCAGTTCCCTAACAGATATCAGCTCATGATGAAATCCTGTAACCAATCAATGAAATCCCAACAAAACCATACTTGATTTGCAGAAGACTTTAAACTCTTATGATTGGGTGAATATATAAGTTATCACTGAAATAATTTCAGACCCCCTTCCCCTCCCCTCAACATTTCGTTTCCGTCTTACTTGAGTGGATAGAACAAAGGTGGTTAATTACGATTTAAACTTTCACTGGTAGTTGGTCTTATGCGATTTTGTATTACGTGCTCAGAGGAATGCTGTAATCATATGGGATGTTATGTTTGGTCGGTGTAAAAGTGTTTTATCGATTATTATTATTGATTTCTACTAAAAGAAAGACAAGGCAAGTAGTTCAATGAAGAGGCTCTTTTCAGGCGAATCTATTTTCCACTTTAGCTGTACGGTCGCATTTATAAACACTTTTTTCTACGGTAGTAACACAAATAGTGATTTGTCACAATCATAGCAGTTAATAATAGTCATTGCATAAGGGGGATTGAGTAAGTGTATCACAATTACATAATAATATAAGTTAATGACCAATGTCAGCTAATGATGAAATTCTCCAACCAATCAAACAATAACACCTACAAAAACCAATATTTGAAAATTAATCTGATGCTCACTAGCGACTGGTCATATTCAGGTAGGTAGTTACATGGGTTCTACTGGGAAGTCGTGACCATTAGTGAGGGTACAACAGGTCGAAGGTGAGTACAGTTACTCATTAGAGAAGATATTGCTAAGTGGTTGCGCCATATCGTGATTTCGCAGAGGTTAGAATTTATGGACTGGTCATTGGATCGGCTGCCCATGGATTAATGGTCTACGAACTCGCCTTGTAACCAGAAGGTCGTGGTCTCAAACCCTGGCGGTAGGTGCATACTGATAAAGAGTCCCAAACTAGGACGAAATAGCTGTTCAGTACTCCCAGGTTTTCCAATGGTCCTCTAACTGATGTCAGCTCATGCTGAACCCTGTAACCAAATATCAAGATAGTATTTATTTTTTTAATTTTTGATTACAGCTTGATGCCACACCGTATTTTCTGTACAAGTATGGAATTTTCAGCATGGATAGCGGTAGCCCAAATTTACAGGCCGACCATAGATATCGGGTGTGCGTCGGTAGGTGATCGAACTCCGGACGATGTGCATGGTCGGCGAGAGTCCTAAGCATTGTGCCACCGACGCCCAGTAGTAGAAATCAACAAGCTAGTTACCATGCTAGTAGAAGTGGTTGAATAATTTTCTTTAGTATTTATGGCTCCAGTTTTTCTATCTGAATAGCTGAAGCTTCAGCAGTGCTCAGAAGGAACGATGAAAGTACCATCCATGTATCTTTAGTACATATGGAAACTATCAATTGTGGGTCGTAACATACTATTCTTTAGACTTGTCAAGAAATAGTCCGCCTCCATCTATTTGTCTATAAAGCGCGTCGGTGAACTTGAAATGGACATTAAAAGTGTATCTCAATAATAGTTCCTTATAGTAATGTATTGGGACACTCACGTCTACACTATTATCCTCAATGAATTCGCCTATAAAGCAAATAGCTTCAGTGAGAGGAACATTAATGAAAAGGGACGTAACATCCATAGATACCATTTTCTTCCCGGATGCTTTTCCCAGAAGAGGAGAAAGAGTGTTTGACTTTGGCAGGTTATTCATCCCTTTGTAGATGACTTTGAAGGAAGTGTTTGTTGAAATAAAAAGACCCGTGATGACAAGATGTTTACACACAGCTGTAGTTTCACGCAGCTGTAATCTCTATTATGGTGTTTGCTCAATACTGTGCGCGCGAAAGCACCTCACCTGCTATCTTTTTCTTTGATTAATTTCCAAAAAACGTTAGATCAATGCTTTAACTCAGGAGGTGAATGAACTTCGCGCTGAATTGATAAATCATCGTCAAACCGTTGTAGAATCTACAAAATGTCAGTATAAGGCGGAAACACAAATCGATAAATTGTTACAATCAACACGTACTGAATTAATCAGCTTACGCAAAGAAGCAGAATGTCAAAAAAGTGAAATAGAAAAACAACGAAGTGAATTAACTCAAAAATCTAGAAGTAATGAGTTTTATTTATTTTATTTGTTTGTTTTTTTTGTATGTGGATAAGTTTGTTGTTTTTTTCAGTATTGTTTTTATTATTACATAATTCTAGGGAAAGATTAAAACAGTGGCTTTGGTCATCGCTTCCTTTTTTGGGGGGGATTATGATTTGACGAATGAGGCTACATGAAGTTTTTCTTTCTAATGTTAACATTTATTATTATTACTGATATTCTCATGGTTTCCAAGTTGAATATAGGGCTTCAATGACTTACTGACCGACTGAATGACTTGTTGCAACGTTGAACTTTGCCCAGATGTGCAGCAGTACAAGTCACCGCACTTCACTTAGCACACAAAGCAAGAGAAGAAAGTAAAAAGAAATGCAAAACAGTGACAGTAAACAGAGATATAAGGCAAAAAGAATAGTAATCTCGAAGAACGATATCATTTTTTTGGATATTATAAGTCAAAAGGAGTGAATGCATCTGCGCCGAGTCATTGAGAACGATTTACATTCATACCACTGATTGTCTGAAGCCATCGGTTTTATCTACTGGATAAATAATACTATATACATATATATATATACCAAAAGCCCACGTGTTATGGTCTCAACGCAGGCAACCATTCTATGCGTTCTAATGTGTATAGCCAGTCAACTTTCTTGTATTACGCGTAGTTACATGACGCCTTAACGACAACACATAAATAGTTATTTGAGATCAAATCTACGGTACTATACAACGCAAAATTGCCTCAACAATGCTGTTAGGCAGATATACAGATCCACCAGCTTCTCAGTTACAAAACAATTGCACTGTACAACAAAATTATTTAACCAAACTCAACCGTATGAAGTACCTGAGAATCAAGTAGAATATTCCCGGCAAGGTGGAATCAAAACTCTGTCAGAAAGAATCAAGCACCAAGAGGTGATTCCCCCTCAGACACTTCATGGCCAGAATCACCTTGACTCATTCAAGCAAAATTGCAGTTGTAAAATAACACACTATCATCAATGTCTTCACACAAACACAAAGAGAAGCACTACAGGTTAAACCGGAGGAAAGACAAATAAAAATGTGTCACGTAATCAGATTTTATGCAGACGTCAGGACATTGATATATATCCTAGGATAAAAGAGTTCATTTATTAGATGGTTGGAGGTAATCGGCTGCAGGAAGCCTTGGACCTAGTTTTCGTGCAAGTTGGCACTCGTCAGCAAGGAGTATCTGCAGCCTTGAAGGAACTCATGTCCCTTCTGAGATTCGAACCCGCTACAACCTGATTGGCAGAATTCAGTCTGCACCAAAGAGAGGACTAAAAACATCACAGTAGTTACTAGTGTCAAATCAAAATAAAGTTCATTTAAACACCCAGAAAACAAATCTAATCCTTACAAACCAACCCTTGAAAATTAATCTGATGCTCGGTAGTAACTGGCTACAGGACGGAGATTCCTGGAGTTCTAGTGAGAAGTCGTGACCAGTGAGGTTCATCTAATCAAGTGTGAGGATGGAGTCCCCACCGATGACATTGGTTGGTGGTCGCGCTAAATCATGAATTGGTAGATCCGTGGCAGTGGATGTGTACTGCCGATGATTCCTAAACCAGGATGAAACAACTGTCCAGTACTCTAGTAATGGTTTTCAATGGTTGTCAATCCGTGGTCAAACGCGTAAGAATCCAAATAAGTATCAGTATTATAATTGGATCGTTCAAGAGGGATTTTCAAAACAATAATACCACTACAAGTTTAAGTCACCTTCAGCAGATTTCTATCAGATTAACAGTGCACACTTTTAAAGCTGTAGACGTACTAAACAGACAGCGAAAGTATCAAACAAACTTGTAGGAAGGTCTATATTAATGATGAAAGTGACTGACCGACTGACTGACTGTTTTCAGCATAGAACTTTGCACCGATGTGCAGCAGTTCAAGTCACCACACTCCGTCCATATAGCACACAAAGAAAGAGAAGAAAGTGAAATGAAACGTAAAACAGAAATAGAAAACAGGGATACATGACAAAGGAAATAGTAATGACGAAGAATAATATAGTTTTATTGGGTATTATAAATCACAAGGAGTGGATGCATCTGTGCCAGTCATTGAGAACGATTTTGAACCATATCACCGATTGTATCCAGCCCCCATTGGTGTTTACCGTCCCGAGGATCCCAGCCAGCTAGTCTACACATTCCTACATGGCTGGCTTAAACTAACTGTTGTAGATTTCATTGACTGATGAAGCCATGTTTTCGTTTGACCATCACTGGCTCTTTTCCAACCTAATCCATTCTATGTCACCTAACAGTGCCCTCGAGGGAGACGCTAGCTAGACATGTGTACGTAATACACGTCCAAACCGTCTCAACTTCATAGCCCCATAGATTGATCTCCTCTCCCTACCTAGCACTCAACCTATGCCTAAACTCAATATTGCTCACTAATCTATTATACCATTTAACATACAGGAGAGATAGAACGCAGACACCTATGATCAAAGACAGGGAACTAGCCTCTTCATTTCTTACACTTTCAATGGCCAGGTGTCACAGCCATGAAGGAGGACGGAGCGGACTGCTAAAACGGAAAAGATGTCGGCAATATACTAATTCGGTAACTACCAATCACACAGAACCATACCTTCTAATTTTGAATACTGGTTTCAGACACTATTTTTAGCTGTTAGCAGACGTGGAGCCAGGTGAAAACGTTTGGCGGAGAACCGAATGCAATGCAGACGTGTTTCTAAAGTCCTATGTTCCTCCAGGAACTAAACGGGATAATAATAATAATAACATAATAATACACTAACTGAGCTGGAAATACTGATAACGAAACACACATGAGAAATACTCAGTCATTCAGAATTGTGCTCTCTCTCAAGCAACAGAATAAAATATTAAGGTTATTTAGAAGGAGAAGAGTTTAGAAATTATCTGGCTAGTATGAATGAATTAAAGATTCTGAGAATGTGCCTGTCACCAGCACAAATAAGAAACACAAACTAGCATCAACGCCAGTCTGGTGGAATGCACCACTCATTCCAACAAAACTTAAAACATTTAAGGCATTCTCAGGCGAGCTAGATGTTTATGTGGTTAATATTAAGTTCATTTAGTTTTATAAAACAGAAAGATTGAGCGAAGAAATATTTACTTTTCAATTAGATCCTCATCTCTGGCTCTACTCTAATATACACGTATAGCATTTTTATTACAATACACAACAGTTTACCAATCAAGTGGCACTGATATGTTTGTTAACAATAATTAGTCAGTGTCAAAATGTCAATGGGTTGATAATTAACGAAGAAAATCAATACACATTTAAAAGGTAGAAATGGTTAGAATAAATTAATTTTACAAGGATAACACGTAATTAAAGATGAAGTGGTCAAAATAAATAAAAATAAAATAATTTGGACAATTATAATTTTTATAGTTTTTAAAAGTTTAGGGGGAGGGGGGCGACGTAGTCCTGTTTATGCATTCTTGTAACGATGGCCACGGTAAGGAAAGTGGCTGTACAAATTTCTTCTGAACACATAGGCTTGGCTTCTTCAGGTGGATTCCGATTGCTTCAGCTGTCTGTAGAAGACGAACTCGTAGAGCAAAATTAAGATTAGTCGGAATGCGATAAATAATTTTAAATACAGTATTAACATCAACCTTATGCTCAGTATCAACAAGGTTTGCTATAATAGAACTACGAATATATCTTGCTTGTCCCTTGCTTAACCATGCTTGATGATGTTCGGAAATACGACGATGAACCTGCCTAATTGTAGGCCCAATGTAGCTGGCTGTGCAGCTGCAGTCAAACTGGTAGATACACATAGAGGAGGAGGCAAATTTAGGTAGTTTATCCTTATTTCTCGAACATAGAATAGGGGTAGTTGAGAAGAGATAGCGTACCTCTGCTGCATAATAAGCTCTTTTAAGTGCATTCTTCAGGCGCTCTGTTATGATTTCACTGATGTCGTCACCGAGGAACTGCAATTTTATAAACATTCAGTTTCATTGATTTATTTAAGCGACACGGAAAGTACACTACTTCTAATTTATATACTTGAATATCAATAAGATGCTCCCTAGTGACTGGCCCTTTTCAGGTAGGTAGTTACCTGATGTTCTGTTGGAAAGTCATGACCAGCAGGGAGGGTAAAACCGGTCGGGCATGAGGACGAGTACTCGCCAGCGATGACATTCGCTGGTGCCAGTATGTCGTGAATTGGCAGAAGTTGGGATTTAAGAACTGACCATTTGATCGGGTCGCAGGGGCTTAAAGGTCTACGAGCTAGCTCGCCTTGTAACCAGAACGTCGTGAGTTTCAACCCTGGTGGTAAGTGAGTACTGCTGAAGGGTTAGTCCCAAACTAGACATACTGAATTCCTGTTACCAATTAAATTTATCGATTTTCCCTTTCCTTTTATCACTGAATATCGTAAGAATTACAAGATGAGCTGGATATGTTGCATAGTCGATTGACGTGTACCAATCAGTTACCTGGGAACGGTGATGTAATAAACAGACAAAACAACAGCGATGAAGAAGAAGAAAAATTACAACGAATTATTAAACTATTTCAAAAACACTTTTTGCTGCATATAAATGATTTTGAAAATAAAGTGTCAAGTATATCAGATCGTTTAAATTTAGAAGTGGATCAAATGCAAACATTTCAGGTAGGCATCGATTCTTTTTGCTTTTAATAAGTTTACCAATGTACTATTCGATTATCTAATTCCGTGAATACATTCAAGTTCTTTGGTGGTATGGTTGTAGAATGCTCACCAACCAAGTGCGTGGCTCGGCGATCGATTCCCAGCTAACGTATTCACATAAGCTTCACCTAGTTTACCAGCCAATATTAAACTGACTGACCGACTGACTGGTTTCACAGATGTAGAGTAGTCCGAATTGTCACATTCCAGGTAGAACACAAAGCAGGAAAAGAGAGTAAAAAGAGATTGAAAAGAGAGCAAGAGATAATAAACAGAGATATGAGGCAAAAAAGATACTGTTATGGAACAACAACATAATTTTATTGGGTACTATAAATCACAAAGAGTGGATGCATCTGTGTCAGCCATATCATCAGTTGTCTCCAGTCATCGGTTTTTACCGTCCCGAGAACTCCAACCAGTCAGGACGTCTACACTTCCACAAGTGGTTAGCTGGCTGGCTTATACAAACTTTTGTGGATTTCATTGACTGATGAGGCCACGTTTTGGTTTGATCATCACTAGCTATTTTCCAACGTGGTCTATCCTATGTCAGTTAACATTGCCCGTTGGTCGAGGAAGGCGATGGTTAAGCATACATAACACATGTCCTAGCCATCTCAATCGATGTAACTTCACAGCCTCGGTGATTGATTTCCTTTCCTTAACTAGCACTTGACTGATGCCTAACCTCAATATGGCTCACTCTATTATACCACTTAACATACATGGGAAATAGAATGTAGACATCTATGATCAAAAACAAGTAGTCGGCTTTTTCGTGTCTTCCAGTTTCAATGACCATGTCCCACTGAGAGCTATAAAGGAGGACGGAGTGGACTGCGTAGCAGCCGGATATCACGTCTAGTAAGCCAGACATGGCGTGAACTGGCATATGCGAAACGAGACTCCTGTATCCATGCTGAGATTTTGTCAGCGATCGACCCACTGCCGTTGGTTGATACAACTTCCCAAATAACAAGTGAAGTGGTCAACACACTCTGTCAATCTCATGAGTAGTGAGATTATCAGAATATAAGAATTTAACTAAGGTAAGAATGACTGACCCCGAGAAGCTAAGTAATTTAGAAAAAAGCTCAGCGATTGCACTGCTTGCATGGATTAACACACAACCATACAATAGCGTGGGAGAGGGTTAAAATTTTAAGAAGTAATATAGGTAGGTAGAGATAGAGAGAGATCGATTACTGAATCCTTGTTCATCGGGTCTACGACCAACAAGTGCAATGGGCGAATGACTCATCACTCATACCAGAGATATGGAAAATATTCCTACCAATCATCAAGTCAAGAGATGAAAAATAATGGAATTATTTAAAGGAAGTAAGAAAGTACCTTGATATGATTATGAGCAGTAATCAATTGTACTTGAAACCTCGTCATCCAGTTATTCTTGTTTTCTGCTCCTTTCTACACTTCATACAGATGCATGCAAAATCAATTATGGAAAGGATTAATCAGTCATCAATACATCCAAAATCTTTTACTGCATCACAACAGAATGGAAAAACTTCAGATCGTATACAACCAACCCTTATACGGGATAATATGCAACGTTATGTAGAAGATGCGCGTAAGGTAAGCTGAGAAAATTAGGAGGAAAATCATTGTGCCGTTTTTTTCAAATCAGTTGGTGTTCCACTGAACTAGTAATCAGGAGACCGTTGGTTCGATTCTTACCGTCACCCAGGTTTTCATTTGTCATCGATTACATCAACAAAAGTCTTCTCAAGTATTGGTTTGTAGAGATTTGGTTGATTGGTTACAGGATTTCATCATGAGTTGACATTGGTTAGAGAACCATTGAAAATCCTGGGAGTACTGGACTGCTGTTTCGTCCTAGTTTGGGATTCTTCATCAGTACGCACCCACCGCCGGGGCTCGAACCCAGGACCTTCCAGTTACAAGGTGAGCTAGCTCGTATACCATTAAGCCACTGAGACTCGATCCAATGGCCAACCCATAAATTCTAACTTCTGCCAATTCACGATATAACGCAACCGCTAGCCAATGTCTTCGGTGAGTATTTGTCCTCACACCTGACCTGCTGCACCCTACCGGTCACGACTAACCACTGAAGAGTCCCAAACTAAGACGAAACAACTGTCCAGTACTCCCAGGTTTTCCAATGGTTCTCTAACCAATGTCAGCTCATGATGAAATCCTGTAACCAAAAGTCTTCTAAGTCATACAATAATTGAATAATTTGAATGTTTTCCACTGGAAGTGATATCAGCCAGAGAGTCAGGTCAAAAGTTAACTACACACTCAATTACGAAAAACTAGTAAAAGTTAGAATCTATAGGCCATTTCGCCCCATTCCATTGTGTATATGTCAGTGTGGTCACAACTCTTGAGGTTTCTGGAGAAAGAAGAAACTTTTCCAGTTTTCAGATGGTATGTGTTGTATGGATTTAGACCGATTCCAGAGGAGTTCCCGTCACTCACCAAAAAATGGTTCCTTAAAAATGATACTAGTTCACGACAAAATCTAAGTTTGAATGATTCCAAACTGCTACAAAATCCATAATCCAGGTGTCATTGTGGAGCTTAATAACGCCTACTAGCTGAATGTTCTAAAGTTCTAAGTAGAAGTTGTGGCCAGTGGGCTCCACTACATCAGGGTGAAGGGGATGCTTATCGATGATATTGGTTGGCGGTACAGCTGATTCACACATAGTTTCGTCATCTTTGATGCATTTGAAGGTGCACGCTGTTAATGAGTCCCAAAACAAGACGAAACAGCTCTCTAGTACTCCTCGGTTCTCAGCGATTCTTTATTTCATATTTTTTTGGTTATTTTAGAAATTTTCTAAGGATTTAGCTATCACTTGGTTGAGAAATTAGCTAATGAACTATGTATTTTATTGTACTATCGACATTTCAGTAATTAAGACAAAGATACTCTAACAAGCTGGAAAGCAGAGTTCTATATTCAGCTGTATGATTATGTAACACGATCGTAGAGGAGGAGGTAGTGATTTAGAGGAACTTTGGGTGACTAATCAACGCTGTCTGCATTGTACTTTTTGTGCTGTGTGACACCAATAAGTGACCGGTATAGAAACTAGGCTTAGAGTCTTATGTAGAACAGGTAGGTGGTCAGTCGAGAATGTTGTCAACTGTTATCGTTTTGAGGTGGGTTAGTTTGTGTTTTGTTTATGCCTGTCCACCGTCTACAGTGACATTTTATGGTAAGGGGAAGTGGAACTGCCTTGAAAAAAAAACGATTAATTGCTTCATCAAGACCTATCACTATTCCATACAGTTGCATGTAAAGAAATGTAGACTAAGTGTTTAAAGTTCAGCTGACTGCAGAAGTTCTCCTCATCGGCTGAGAATGCCTTACGTAATATAATACTCATTTCTTTCTCAGTGTATAACATATATGCTGCAATTGTTATTATTATTATTGCCCCACATACATTTAAGTCTTGCCTGGATGTGCCTGCATTCCCCAGTGAGTGATGATGTTCCCACCGAGGCTCAAACCCAATGCCCATAGTCTCAAACGCCAAAGCGTTGTCCACTAGACCTCTTGGACCACTCACTAGGGAATGCAGGCACATCCAGGTGACGAGTCCCAAATAGGACGAAATGCGCGTAATCCTGGATTCCACTGCTAGTCACCATCCACCAATTAAGTTCTAAGGTTGTTTAGCTTATAAAGATCCTCTGAATATTCCAGTAAACTGAATAACGGATTGATATAAAATTACCGAAAATCATGGAACCTTTGAGAACTATTTTTATCCCAAGTTAGGATATATAAGGTAGAAGGATGTCGATGGGTACGAATGATCCACTATATATGCAATCGCAAGTGTATATCCTCCAGCTCTCAATGCACAACAAAACAAACTGATCGTCCAAAACACTAAAATATATTTCTGGATCAGAAATGTGGATCAGTGAGGACAACTGAACTAGCTAGACTGCGTACACAAACAACCAAGGGTAACACGACAGCTTACTAAATGGCACGAACGATTGACTGAGCACCTTAAAAAACTGGAGGTCAGTATCCAGTGTTGAATTACGATGAAATCTGTAAGCTAATCAATTTTAGAAATGATTTACGCCTACAAGAACTACTCAGTGATTTCATCTGACTTCTTCATGAATGACAGGACATAGAAACCAAGCAATTGAGTGGTGGTGATATACTTCTCGGATAACCTGACAGTTTCGTGTTGCATCACTTATGGAGTTGTGGATACAGGCTGCTGAAGAGTCTTAAACTAAATAAGATGTAGTAATTGTCGAATGCTTCTTAATTTTTGCTACAATTTGTGATCAAGTTAACTTTATAATCTTGGGATCTATTGTTTATTTACATTTCTTTAAATTGTATTATTTTGTTTTAAAAAAACATTTTTTAACTATTACTTTTATTTAGAAAAAGCGAACATTATGCCTTCGAATAGTTCTTCTTAAACAGAAAATCAGCTTCCTCGAATCTGAAATCGAGAAACTACGTGAAGAAAACATCAATTTGAAGTAAGATTTTACTTAAACATATTTTTAAATTTCATAGTGAAGGTTATCGATTTTCTTACAAAGTGAGAACTAACTTGTTAGTAGAATAAAAAGAGTTCATTTTGGTTGGCAACGACTAGCAGTGCAATCCAGGATAAAGAACATTTCGTCTGATTTGGGACTCATCAGGTGGATGGATGTACCTGCATTCCCCAATGAATGAATGATGGTTATCCACACGAGGCTGGAACCCAGTGTCCATAGTTTCAAACGTCAAAATGTTATCCACCAGACCACTTGGGCCACAAGACCCACCTCTTGTGCAACGGGTTTTATCAATTATATAATTCAGTTTAGATCGAGCACTTCGGTCCAATCAACGACGGGAAAATCTAAACTGAATTATATAATTAATAAGACCTGTTGCACAAGATGTGGGTCTCGTAGCCTAACTGGTCTAGTGGATAACGCTTTGGAGTTTGAAACTATGGGTACTGGGTTCGAGCCTTGGTGGAGACACCATCACTCACTCACTGGGGAATACAGGTACATTCATCTAGCTGACGAGCCAGTCCCAAATAGGACGAAATGCGTGTAATCCTGGATTCCACTGCTAGTCACCATCCACCAACTGACGTCAAGTTACATGACCAGATATCGTTGAAGCATCTGTACAAGGAGCTGACATGGCAGCCTGAGTTCGAGGGCTTCAGTCCGATCAATCGACGGGAATATTTAAATTCAATTTAAAAAAGAGGTCGTGTTTCAAAGCAAAGGATTATAGTTGTTGTAAGTTTGGCCTATAAAGGGGAAGACGCATCTGCTAGAATGACAAAATAAAACAAAAACAATCAAAGGTTCATTGAAAAGGATATTTCTCACCATTCGATTAATTCCTCTTGATAATAAGAAATACTTATCAATAAGATCCATAGTAGAAAAGTAACCCACTCTCATGTCAGTTTCAACTGTGCTAACTAATTCACATGCACTCAGAGTAGCATGTATGCAAAACGGACTGAAAGGAGGATATTTACTGGATTTTCTGAGAATATCCCCTACAATCTCTATATGAAAAGTAAGAAACTGAGTGAAATCCCTAACCTTAACCACACAGGGTGATGTTCGGAAATTCGATGAGAAACACGCCTAATTGTGTGTGTGTGGTTAAGCAAAAGACAAGCAAAACCCATGAGCAGCGCCATTCTATCTCATCTTGTGGATACAGAACACAAGACTGACGTTAACTATGCTATCAGGGTCATTTACCACATACCAACAAATCTCAATTTTTCCTTAATAGTTTGACTACTAAATATTGCTGGGGTTGTTGGGATCCAGATTAAGAAGCCTAATTTGTGCGTCCCGAAGAAGTTAGTTCAGACATTATCCTTACCTTGGCCATCTAGGTTTGAATGATCCTGAATTTTGTGGAATTTTCCTAATTTTAGTTGATATTCTATTTGTTATTATATCTTTATTATTATTATAATTTAAGCATCTTCAATGAACTGTAATTCCATTGTGATCTTACTTGACAAATCGATATTATTTAAAAAAACACTAATATTGTTATTGACTACTATTCTAGAATACTCTATGTATATAAACATATGTATATATAATTGTAGAGCGAGAAGAGGAATTTATCGAAAGGAATATTCTTTGCTCGATTATTTTGTGTTTCATAGAAATCGATCAGTCAATATATGCATGCAGTAATATATATATATATATATATATATATATATTAAACACTATTCCTAACATTAATAATCAAAAACAATGAAAACTTTCGACATTACGTAATCAGATGAGAGAGTGGTGAAAGTTTCTAGTTACCAGGATAGGCAAGGAAGAACTGATAACTGCTTCATTCTGAACGTATAAATCAGGTTTCAGGCTCTTGATGGAGAGAGCTTCAGCAAACTTAAGGATAATTTAACTATTTTGCCTACTGATAATTTTGAACGATCTTGCGACTTCTATCTCATGACTTGTCAAGGAGATGCCTGGCGATGGTAGTGTTTAAAGCATTTGTTCCCTTTAGACATAAGCATTTTGTTACATGTTCATAAAGTCGTAGATATGCTTAGATTATCATATTCGTTACAGTTGATACTTTTTCGAAGTTATTTCGAATTTCTCATTGATCGATTATATTAGACTGAAATGCTCGATCTCTCTTAATGTTTCAGGCTACTAGTAAAGACGCTTCTCGATAGTGCCTTGAGATATACATGATGTTACTTGCTTGGTTAGTAGATACCGAGTATTTCGACGCAATAATATCATTCAACTTGACATTCAAAAAGCACCAACTGATTACCACTGCAAAAGAGGTGACTTTCCTGGCATTGGAGATAACACTTTGCAGTTTGGGTTCTAATGTCAATGAGAACATCACTCGCTGGGCATGCAGATATATCCAGCCAATGTCATGTCTAGTCTAGACGTGATATCCGGGTGTTCATGTAAATACGTGTGTACTGCGCAGCATATCTCTGTGACCTCCATTATATCTGTGAGACGTGTCCATTGAAAGCCGAAGATACACAAAGGTTGGCTGACTTTGGCCACAGATGTTGAAACAACAGAAGACAAGGGCCAGGCAACAGATCGTTTATTAAGGAAATCAAAGCATATTTATATATTTTCATGTACATTATTATAGATTATTGTAAGCGAACAAACATAGTCTTCTGATTGGTGGTTTCTCTCTCTCTGAACGTTAATCTTTCATTTCTTTGTGGTCGTTTATTGAAGTTCAGATTATCTATCTGCAAATTGTATCGGCCTACGCAAAGGCTACTTTGATTGGTTGCTGAATCAGTCTCTGTTCTTATTTTTCTCACAACCAATATTGGGGACATAAACATTGACGTAAATTACTGTCTACCAATTTCGGCTAGTAGCCAGCTCTCACCAAAATGTTTGCATCCTGTCTCCCTAGTTATGCGGTATTATACGAGGTGCAATATTCAGGTGAGGTGTAGGATTCTAGATAAACAAAGTAATATCAGTCGATGAGGTTGTGAAGCTTCATCTACTGAGATGTCTTTGATAAATGTTACACAATTTGAGCCTCAGCCTTCTTCGACGAGCGATATTAGCTGACATAAAATCAGATTGGGAAAGAGTTAGGGGTGGTCAAGCCTAAACCTAATATAAGTCCGTGAAGTCTTTAACTGTTAGTTTCAGCCAGACATGTAGGAAGGTGTACACTGCCGTGTTGAAGTCCTCAGGATTCTAAGAACCAACGGTTGATAATATAACTGAGAGTTTTTCTCACTAGTGCAGACACATCCATTCTGTGATCTCTCATACCCCTTGAACCCCCATGTTTTTTTCCATTTCACTATTCTTTGTCTCACACATTTCTGCTCATCATATTTCTTTGAATCTGTTTTATCTGCCTTTGTATGTTGCATGGAGTGTAATAACTTGAACTGATACGCATCTCTGTACGAAGTTCTCTTCTGACATTTAGTAAGTGTGCGTCGGTGGCACAGTGGTTATGATATTATCGACAAGAATACTCTTTGTTCACTAAACTCATCCTTGTGAAATTATAATTGTACATATTTAATCAGTTGAAATGTTTAGTAAATCTTATCTGTTAATATCAGCACTACTCAAAGAATCATTTCTCCGCCTGAGTAGTATACATCACTAGTTGATAAATTTTTTAAATTCATCACAGTTAAGAAAAAATCTCTAGTCAAATATATACGGCCTAGTATTAACCTTGATCCTTATTTTCTGATTACCTATTCAAAGCTTGTAGGTATCTAAGATGTCAGAATTCATGTGCCACTGAGTCAGGTCCCGATGGCTTAATGGTGTAAGAGCTTGCCTTGTAACCTGAAGGTTCTGGGTTCGAACCCCACTGGTGGGTGCGTACTGGCGAAGAGTCCCAAACTAGAACGAAACTGCTGTCCAGTACTCCCAGGTTTTCCATTGCTTCTCTAACCGATGTCAGCTCATGATTAAATCCTCCAACCAATCAAATTAAATCTCTTCAATAAAAAACCAATATTTGAAAATTGATCTGATGCTCCCTAGCGACTGATCCTATTCAGGTAGGTAGTTACCTGGGTTCTACTGGGAAGCCGTGAACAGCAGGAGGCAGTAGGTTGAAGATGTGGCCGTAACTCATAGGAGAAGAAGACATTGGGAAATGGTCACACTGTGTCATGAATTGGCAGAAGTTGGAATTCATTGGCTGGCCATTGAAGCGCATCCCAGTGGGTTAATGGTCTACGAGCTTGCTAGCCTTGTAATCAGAAGGTCCTGGGTTCCAAACCTGGTGGTGGGTGTGTACTGCTGAAGAGTCAGGATTAATAGCTGAAGCCGTTATGGAAAGATTAGAATTAATAGCTCTACCTATAATTAAACCGAAAATCTGGATACGTTACGTTGATGATACATTTGTAATAATTAAGAGAAGTGATTTAGAATATACTCATAAATTAATAAACAACATATTTGAAGACATCAAATTCATAAGAGAAGAATAATTAGATAACAAAATCCCATTTTTAGATTCTTAATCAGAAGAACCAACACAGGAGATTTAGAAACACAAGTATACAGAAAATCAACGCACATAGACCAAATAATCAACTATACTAGCAATAATCCAATTACTCACAAACGAAACTGTGTGCAGACATTGTTTAAAAGAGTTCAGACACATTGTAGCACTCCAGAGTTGAAAAGATTGGAAGAAAAATACCTACAAACGGTCTTCAAAAAGAATGCTTATCCACAAAATTTCATTAAAAAGTGTTTAAAGTCAAATCAAAACACCAACAAGAAACCATCATCAAAGACCACAAGAAAATTTATCCTACCATACGTGAGAAATATCTCTGAAATAACAGCTAGAATACTGAAACCGTTTGAAATAGATATAGCACACAAGCCAGTCAAATCACTTAATTCGATATTATGCAAACCAAAAGATCCAACAGAAAAGGGAGATACAATCAATACCATTTACAAAATAAACTGTATGAACTTTAACAGGCATTACATCGACCAAAGTGGACGTCCCCTTCGAATCAGAATCCAGGAACACAAATTAGCTGTGAAAAGACGTGATATATACTCTTTCATATCAATGCATATAGACAATTATGGACATCATTTTGATTGGGATAATATCGAAATATTAGACAGAGGAAACACCAAAAGTGCACTCAGGGAATTCCTAGAAGCCTGGTACTCAAACGAAAATGCAATTAACAAACACGTTAATATAGACGAAATACACCAACTAATAAAAAGTAAATCAGGTGACCAGAAAGTTTAAAATCCAATTCAATAGAAAATGGTCAATACATATGTAAAGATAGTTACCAGGAGACGCAATTATATCACTCACGAAGAAATTAAAATCAGTTCACTTTATGCTAAAAATTGCGCTAAAGGGGGATGTTGTCCCGAAGGACGACGAAAGCTTCGCAACTAAACCAACCAGCTGAGAGAACACTATTAATTGCAAATCATCCACCTGAGCTACAAATCTTCTCTTTTATTAGGCAGTACTCCCTGCGTGCTGGTTTTTTAGTGGTTGTCTAACCAATGTCATCTCATGATGAAATCCTCCAACCAATCAAACTAATTCCCTACAATACAAAAAACCAATACTTGAAAATCTACGGAAAGTTTGTATTATCGTTAATTCCATATTTGTGTTTTTCTTTTTAATTTTTTCTCTCTCCAAAGGACGAATGTTGCATCAGTTGCAGAGTATGAACGTGTATGTCTTGCTTATAAAGATTTATATAGACGTCATCAAGAATATGAACGTATCATTCTTAATTCTGATAATCAGAAATTTATTACAAATAATCATCATCATAGTAAACAACAACATGAAGACGAAGAATGATATGAATAATTCAATGGAAAGTTTTTAAAATATTTTACAGGTATTGACTTTATTCTCTTTATTATTTGAATTCACTGGTTACACTATTGTTTAAGTTAAATAACTCTAATTGATTTAAATCAGAGTAGCGTCATAAATGACTCAATAGTACAATGCCTGCCAACCATGCATGTGACCGACCGACTGACTGACTGACTGGTTTCAACGTAGAATTTTGCACAGATGTTCAACAGTTCCAGCTGCCACACTCCCTCTATGTAGTACACAAAGCAAGAGAAGAGAGTGAAGAGAAATTCAAAAGAGAGGTCATAAACAGAAGTGTGAGGAGGGGGTAAAGAATAGTAATATATACATATATATATACAATAAATCACAAAGAATGATAGCATCTACGCCAGCCTTTGAGAATGATTTTGAGTCAGTCATTTTGTTCCGAGGACTCCAATCAGGAAGCCACTCTGCTCCTCCATACGTGACTGGTTGGCTTAAACTAACTCTTGTGGATTTGAACAAAGCAACAACTACAGTTTTAGCAGAATAAAATGGTACCATCTTTTATTTCGTTGCCTTCTTGTCAGCTGCAAAGACATTATTAAATATATCTACAAAAACAATTCTAACATACTTGCACAGAGTTCATTTTAAAGAAAAATCAATCGATCAATATACGCATACACTGATAATATATACATATATATGTACAATATTAAACACTATTCCGAACAATAATAATCATACACATTGAAAACTTTTCAGTACCTCGCATTCGGATGAAAAATATCCAGTTACCGGGCTGGGCAAAGAAAGACTGATAACCGCTTCTTTCTGAACGCACAAACCAGGTTTCAGGCGCTTGATGGAAATGGCTTCAGCAAACTTAAAGAGAATTGAGCTCTTTTGCTTATTGATAATTTTGAACGACTTTTCAACGTCCACCTCATGACCCGTGTCGCGGAGATGCCTGGTGATGGCACTGTTTAAAGCATTTGTTCCCTTTAGACGTAAGCTTTTTGGTACATGTTGTGGATTTCATCGACTGGTGATGAAGCCATGTTTTGGTTCACGTTCAAGGTGGTCATCAGGAGAGATGACCTATAAACTCATGGAGAAATCTAAAAAGCCCACTCACTTCAGTTCAAATTGAAGTGTATGCCCTGAAGATGTTGCCTAGTAGTAGGGCAGTAATGAAAGCTTCGCAGATGAAACCATCCAGCTAACTCAGGGAACACAACTACATCAAAACTGCAAGATATTTCTGGACTCCCGGTATATGGTGTCTTCTCCTTAGAGAATTTACTTTAGTTTGTTTTCCGATTATTATTTATTATTATTGTTCCCTTGGGTTCCTAGTGGAACATAGGGCTTCAACTGCACGTCTCCACTTGCTTCTGTCTTCTGCTGTACTTTTCACTTGCATCCATGTTATTCCATACTGTTTCAACTCCTCTTCACACGATCTCCTCCATGTCACCCTTGGACGTCCCACTCGCCGCTTCCCTTTCGGGTTCCACTCGAGCTATGGCCTGACGCGCGATGTCACCCAGCGGCCTCCTCAGCGAGTGTCCAATCCATCTCCACTTTCTTCTGCATATTTGTTGGGCGATTGGTTCTTGTTTTGTTTGTTCCCATAGTTCCTTGTTGGTGATTCTTTCCGGCCATCTGATCTTCAGTATAGAGCGAAGACAGTTGTTGATAAAGGTCTGCAACAGGCTGTTGGAAATATTCTTTGTGACCCGCCAAGTTTCTGATCCGTATAGAAGAAGTGACTGACTTGACGTTTGTATTGAAAATCTGAATTTTGTTGTTGATGCTGAGTGACGAAGATTTCCAGATTGGTTTCAGGTTGATGAATGTGTTTCTCGCCTTCCCGATTCTCCATTTGACATCCTCGTCCGTTCCTCCTGTAGTTGAGACAATGCTCCCTAGATAAGTGAAAGAAGTAACCTCTTTCAAATCCCTCCCGTTGATGGTGATTGGCACTGGATGTTGCTGCTGCTGTTGTTGGTTGTTTATTTTCATGACCTCCGTCTTGTCTATGTTCACCTGGAGTCCTGTCTTCTCTGGCTGCTTCTTCGACCAGTTTGTCGGTTTTCGCTTGTAAGTCTTCGATTTTGTGTGACATCAAACATAAATCATCCACGCGCGAAATCCAGGTCTTCTAGGTTCTTCACGTCGGTCAGTCCAGGATATCCCTGTCTTCTCGTTTCCCACTGTCTGACGCATAATCCAGTCCACCACAATTAGGAATATCATTGGTGATAATAAGCACCCTTGTCTGACTCCTGTGTTTACTCCAAACGCCTCGCTGGGTTTTCCGTTGTGGATCACTTGACATGTGCCGTTGTCGTACAGTTGTTGAATAAGGTTGATGAATATTTGTGGTACGCCGTAGTACTCGAGTAGTTTCCAAATTACTTCGCGGTCAACGCTGTCGAAGGCCTTCTCAAAGTCTTTAAAGTTGAGGTAGAGATTTGATTGCCATTCCATGCTTTGTTCGATGATAATGCATAGAGTTGCGATTTGGTCAGAACATGATTTGCCAATCCTGAATCCAGCTTGTTCTGGTCGGAATTCTGTATCCAGTGCGTCCTTTATTCTCTCCAGGATGATGCGACTCAGAATTTTACTTGGCGTCGACAGGAGCATGATTCCTCGCCAGTTCTTGCAGAGTCCTATGTCGCCCTTCCTTGGTAGTTTCACGAGGTAACCTTTCCTCCAGTCAGTAGACACCTTTTCCTCTTTCCAAACCTTTTGCAATAAGGGAGTCAGCATATCTGCTGTCGTCTCTGGGTCCGCTTTCAGTGCTTCAGGCGGTATTCCATCTGGTCCAGCTGCTTTTCCAGCATGAATTTATAAACATCACGGACATATCGAATCTGACAATGATCTTTTGAACTAGTCACTTCTTCCTGGTCAGAAATGAAATACCTAGTAAAAAAGGAAGGAAAATTAACGTAGTTCAGTGAAGAGGCACATTTACTCGACTATATTTTCTTTAGCTGTACAATCGCATTTGTATACTGCTTCTTCACAAAAGAAAATGGCAGTAAGAGCGTTGAGTTGTCGTACGAACAGTTGCCAACGGAACCTCAAGAAGGTTTCTGCACAGGAAACCAAAGTACAACTGGCAATAGATGAATTTTTTCACCTGAGTACACATTGAACGAAAATGAAGTTTAATTATCTTCCTTAACACCTGTGTCTGAGGTACCTGCAGCCGTGACACTTTGGAGGAAGAATAATTAAACTCATGGCGAGAGAAATCTTCATCTGAAATGGATATCCATCGAGATTTCTTGACAAGAACACTAGAACAAAAATTCAAAAGCATGAGACTTCACTCGTGCCAATAGAGAATCTTTACTGGAATTTTTATTTCCTTATGAAAAGAATCTCAACATAATTCAGGAGAACAGCTTTTGCAGCAACGTTAAGATATGTGGTCTCCAGTTGTTCACTGATGTGCAGAAGCTCGAACATCAAGATCTTGCAGTTGACCACTTCTGTGTGCATATATGTCAGTCTACTACTTGCTCTGGAGTCAGGTATATTCGTCGTTCAACGCCATTCTTGTTTAAAAGGGTTCAAGAATACTGTCTCGCACGGTAGGTAGTAGCTGCTCCATAGGGAGGGTAATTATTGAACAGCACATCGACACTGACACTCTATCCTAACCAATTTCTCCTTTGAAGTGAAGAACAACCTACCAAAGGCAATAAGCTTTTGTTTCCTTTGCATTGTTGATGCTCTAGCCATCCAGATAGAGAAACTAGAGTTTCGAATACAATAGAAAACTTGTCAACTACTTCTAAAATCATAATAATAATAGCTTTTCAGTTCTTTCGAGCTCCTACGTAATGCCACATTTCCTTTATCTCAGTGTGCAACCTATCCCACGACTCATTCATTAAGCAATGCACCTGATTACGTAACTCCATCCCTCTTATCCAACTTCTCTTATGTATTGATTAATAACATTACCGATCGTGTTTATAACATTTCATCTCTTTTGTAACTACCTTCTCTTTTGCAAAAGACGTTGTATACAAATAAGGTTGTACAGTTAAAGAAGATGAGTTCGCCGGATTGGGCTTCTTCACTCAACTACTTGATTCTTTTGTTCTGTCATTAATACTTGACTGAGGATCATTCATAAACATCTAACAAAGAAATACATGATTATCACCGTTTAAGCTCCAAGTTGAACATAAGGCTTCACCCAACAAGTTAACATATCACTAGTTTCTTTGTTATCACTTTCACAGCTGACTTCATGACTGTCTAAAGGCTTTCGTTTCTTTCTCAAACGATCCCTTTCATGTCATCTTCGGAGACAAGTCCAAATCACCTATTCCCAATTGAGTGCCTGCCTGTTCGCATGGCTTTATTCGATGGTCACCTCAGAGTTTTAGCAATTCATCTCCATTTCTATTTGTTGCTGTTCTTTCTCCAAAAATATCGTACCTGATGCATGGAAAGACATCAAAATTGTCCCTGTCCCCAAACCTGGAAACGGCAAGAACGTAAAGTTCAGACCCATTGCCATCACTTCCCCGTTCCTAAAGCTTATGGAAAAACTAATACTTCTTAAACTCGAACCCTCCCTTAAAAACTTCGAAGACCCAAAACAATTTGCCTATAAACAGGGTAGGAGTACATTAGACGCTGCAGCTGTCTTACACAACAACATCGTCTCATCATTAGATAAAGGTGCCAAATACGTCCGCTGCACGTTTCTTGACTTCACTTCTGCTTTCGACTCTGTTCCTAGATGTCTCCTGCTAAATAAGCTCTCTTTGACGAAAACTGAGTCCTGGGTCACCAACTGGTTGCATTCCTACTTCTCAAACAGAATGCAGTACACCGCATACAAAGGTAAATCATCCTCTGCTGCACTCACTGAAGCCGGAGTCCCCCAAGGCGCTGTACTCTCCCCACTTCTCTTTTCTTTCTTTCTACATGACTTACCATCCTCAAATGACATTAATTTTGTCAAATACGCTGACGATCTGTCTGTATCTTTGCCTATCAAATGTCAAAGCGACTGCTCTAAACTTAATGGCTTTCTGTCAGAAATCAGCCAGTGGTCCAAGGAAAATGGTCTTACTCTAAACCCCTCCAAATGCCAAACAGTCAATTTCACCTTTAGGCATAAATCCGACCTAAACAAACTGTTTGGCTCTCATGAGGTATGCAACATAGACGGCACTGAAATAGAAACTAAATCGGAAATTAAATACCTAGGCGTCATTCTATCTGCCGATCTCTCCTGGTCGTCTCATATCTTAGCAATTTCTAAGAAAATATTCCGTCTTACCTTCTACATTAAGAAGTTAAAACATTCTGGTATTACCCAACCCTTACTCCTACAATTCGTTAATTCTCGCATCCTGCCTATTATTCTCTATTGTTCCCCCTTAGTTTTTCCCGGGCTACTGAAGAAAGACTATAACATATTACGCAGGATGTTAAATGTCGTCAGCAGAGTAAGCAACGTGCCACTTAACCAGCTTGTTAATATTTTGGTTGACAGGCAGGCACATGGACTCATGTGAAAAATGGGCCAAATCCATTTTATCTAACTCACACCACCCTCTTCACTCACAACTCTCCCCTTGCATCTCATCAGGTAAAACAAGAAGCCAATATAGAAAACTATATGCTCGCACCAGCAAATACAAAAACTCAACCATACCCTACTTAGCTCGTGTTCTGTGTGATAAAGAAGGCATCAGGCGTGACACCTATAATTCATTAAATAGTCATTAGTACAACTGGATCTCATCTTTCCAACCCACTTCACCAATAGGTACAACATTTTCTTTCTTTCTGTTCCTTTTCTCTCTCTTCTTTTTCCGTTATGTGCTGCTTTGTCTCTTTCTCTCGCTTACGCCAGTTAATAAGACAGCTCCCACTTTTCTAACACCTTCAAACACTTTCAGCTTTACCTTTGCTACTGACATGCCAATGTATTGTTGTAATAATGAACTGTGGTTTCCTCAATCTATGTAGAATTCTATTTATTGGTAGTGTACAAACTGGGTGCAATACTGTAGTAAAAATGCTGAGAATTCCATTCTGTATCACAAGTACTGTTTTGGAATAAAGCAAATTATTATTATTATGCTGTGGCACTGGTATGAAGTCAACAATAACGTTAACGGGTAGATTCGACGTCGCGAGAGTTGATCTTGAATCTTGTGGTAGCAGCAAACAATGCACCCTAATACCTCTCTTATACTACATTTATGTAACACGGATGGGGGGGGAGCGACAACCAAGGCCATAAAAGAGATTTGTTAAGACTTGAAGAAAGAAACTGTGTCTGGCCAGTCCCGGCGGAATCAGACAGCTAGTTCAAAAACAAACTCCCTCTCCAGCAGCCTGTGCCGTACCAACTACTCCACTACAAAACAAGGGGGAAAGACTCGTCATCAATTGCAAATATATAGCAACCTGAAGGGAATGGTTGACCCTTTATTATTGCAGACAATGAAATTAGTGTAAGCAAAATGTTTCTGTATTAGATAAATTCATTTTAATTATCACACTGTGATGACTCAGTATCAACAACTAGATGACGTTTCGAGCATAAATTACTGCTGCTCATAATAATATCAATATTAGTCAGGTCCACAGGTTTTTTAATTTCCTAATGTGGGCTTGTTTCAGTATGTTGACTTATCTTGTTTACGTAATCTGATTAAACCATGAATACTCTTGTGCTATCCTTGTCCTCTTTGTATCACAATGTTTTTGTCGTTTCTCAAGCTTTATAGAGCTGCTATTTCTTTTTGTGATAAGTTAATTCTTCCGTGACGAAAATAACGAAAATGATATGGAATTCAAAGCCTCTGTAGTTCTGCCGTTTAAAAAAGGGACGTCAGAGACCTTACGTAGGATTCTCAGTGACGCTGGAATTAGTCCGGATGGCATTAAAACCAGCCAACCAACCAATCAACTCTCTCAGAGATAAACTTTGTCGGCTTAAGGACCCAATAGATTCAATTAGGAAAAATAATATGGTTACCAAATACCATGCAATTAATGACTGTGAGGTCAATTACACATAGGTCCAACTAATAGGTCAGGATCAGTTGGATTATTTGAATATAGAAATTTAGCTAGCTAGACCTACAATAATTAAGCCTGCTAAGCTAAATAACGTAGAGAAAAGCCCAACCATTCCACCGCATTCACTTGCATGTAATCACAAAATAGGGTGGGTGGGACAGGATGAGAGTATTAAAAAGTAATATAGTTAGGTGGAAAGGCAGAGAGGGGTCAATTCGTTGAAGCTTTGTTTATCGATTTAACACCGCACACATGCAGTCAATCGGAATAGCGCAACGCTGTTTATACCGGAGACGTGGAAAGTGGCAACAGACAATAAAGGGAAGTTGGAGATAGAGAAAGAGAGAAAATATGTATAAAACAAATTGTGAAAATGTGGGACTAAAGCGATATTCGACCATAAGCAATAATTTATGCTCGAAACCTTGTCATCCAGTTGTTAATACTGAGTCACCACTGTATGATAATTAAAATAAACTTATCTAATATGGAATTACACTCTACCACCGCAGTGCCCAAGTTCTACACTTGCATAAAACGTTTCTGGTTAGGTGGGACAAACATTATAAGGAAGGAGGCAAAATCACCACCTACTGAACTGCTACAATCGATATTGTGAGATTCCAGCATGGAATACACCAGTATTTATTGGTTGAAATCTGTTGACCACCTTCATGTGAAGCGGGACAAAAGCAGAAACTACTCAGCACCATCACAAAGGGAAGGAACCTATAAAATTACCAAATCATTACAAGTGAAGACTTCAACGCTCCATCCCATCTCTATGTTTAATCAAGGGAAATTCGATTGAAATCTGATATACACCTTAGGAAGTGTCAGATTGATTTTGAACTTAGAATATGGCACTAGTTAGGAAACTAGTGGAAATTCTTCAATGCTGGACAATATCCAAAGAGATGATCTTCAAATCAACAATACCAAAACGCGAAAATTTTAGTCACACTCAGCACGGCTCACAGATCTAGTTGACTGGACTACATTGACTCCTAGCTTAGAAATAGGGAGTGAAGTGGTTGGTGAAGCGTGTTGACCGCCTCACTTATTTGGGAAGTTGCATCAGCCGCAACAGGTTGATCACTGACGAAATCTCAGCATATGCCAGTTTACGCCGTTCCTGGCGTAGACGTAATGTCAGGCTATCGACTAAAGGACGTGTATACTGCTCAGCAGCCCGCTCTGTCCTCCTTTATGGATATGAGATATGGTCATTGAGAGTGGAAGACATCAAAAGGCTAGCTGGTTGGCTGTCTTCGATCATAGGTGTCTGAGTTCTATCTCCCGTGTTAGGTGGTGATATAAAAGGCTGAGCAATATTGAGGCTAGGCATAGGTCGAGTGCAAGGTGAGGAGGGGAAATCCATCGATGAGGTTATGAAGTTACATCCGTTAAGATGGTTAGGACATGTGTTACGTACACATGTCCATCCATCGACCTCCTCTATCGACGGTCAATGTCAGCTGACATAGGGTGGATCAGATTGAAAAAGAGCTAGCACGTGGTGGTCAAACCAAAACATTGCTTCATCAGTCAATGAAATCTACAACAGTTAGTTTAGGCCAATCAGTCACGTAGAGAAGTGTATGCTTCCTGACTGGTTTGGGTCCTTGAGACGGTAAAAACCAATGGAGGCTGGAGACAAGTGGTGATATGGCTCAAAATCGTTCTGAATGACTGGCGCAGATGCATCCACTCCTTGTGAATTATAATACCCAATAAAACTATATTGTTCCTCGATATTACTATTTTATTTGCTTCATATCTCTGTTTACTGTCTCCATTTTGCATTTCGTTTTACTTTCTTCTCTTGCTTTGTGTGCTACATGGAGGGAGTGTGGTGACTCGAACTGCTGCACTTCGGTGCAAAGTTCTATGTTGAAACCAGTCAGTCAGTCACTATCAGTTGATGAATACTTTTATTATTCTTAGCTGGACATCTCCACTTCATTTTCTTTTCTACAGTACTATTTTATTTGCTCTCACAACTGCTCATAAGCTTGCATCTCTTCTACACACGATCTCCTCCACATCACCCTGGGATGCCTATCTCATCGTTGCATATTCTGATTCCACTCTGCTGTCTCACGCGTGACTCCACTCAATGCATATCCATTTATTATTATTATTGTTCCCTTGGGTTCCTAGTGGAACATAGGGCTTCGACTACACGTCTCCACTTGCTTCTGTCTTCTGCTGTACTTTTCACTTGCATCCATGTTATTCCATACTGTTTCAACTCCTCTTCACACGATCTCCTCCATGTCACCTTTTGACGTCCCACTCGCCACTTCCCTTTCGGGTTCCACTCGAGCGTTGGCCTGACGCGCGATGTCACCCAGCGGCCTCCTCAGCGAGTGTCCAATCCATCTCCAATTTCTCCTGCATATTTGTTGAGCGATTGGTTCTTGTTTTGTTTGTTCCCATAGTTTTTTGTTAGTTCTTGTTATTTCCGGCCATCTGATCTTGAGTATAGAGCGAAGACAGCTGTTGATAAAGGTCTGCAACAGGCTGTTGGAAATATTCTTTGTGACACACTGGCCAAGTTTCTGATCCGTATAGAAGAAGTGACTGACTTGACGTTTTCATTGAAAATCCGAATTGTGTTGATGCAGGCTGAGTGACGAAGATTTCCAGATTGGTTTCAGGTTGATGAATGTGTTTCTCGCCTTCCCGATTCTCGATTTGACATCCTCATCCGTTCCTCCTGTAGTTGAGACAATGCTCTCCAGATAAGTGAATGAAGTTACCCCTTTCAAATCCCTCCCGTTGATGGTGATTGGCGCTGGATGTTGCTGCTGTTGTTGTTGTATATCGATTTGCTGCTTTATAACTGCTTGACATTAGGCTCTTGGTTAGTTTGTCGCCAGAGTTCCTTATCCTGACTGACTGGCTTCTGTTTTCTGGTCATCTGATACCACAGGACTTAAGTTCGACTCTCGTATTCCTGTCCCCTTTTTTGTGTTTGGCGTAGCATGTATCACCTTTCAGCTATGACAATACTATTTTTTTCAAGAACATATTTAATAATAATAATAATTTTCTTTATTCCAGAAACAGTACTAGTGGTACAGTGTGGAATTTTCAGCACATATCTACAATATTTGCATCTAATTTTATCCAGCGTTTAAAAGGAGTATTTCAAAGAAAGAAATATAAAGGCAACAAAAACAAAAAAACACACACAAAAACAAAAATAATTTTAAAAAATGCGAAAAAAAAAATACCAAGAAGTAGAAATAAAAATAAACAGCATATAATAATATCTCAGTATTGGGTAGCGGAAGCTATGATATGATTATGCATGGTGACGGTAAAGCTGTAGTCATACAAGAAGTTATGAAATGATATTTAAGAATGTTTATCGCCAACATGATCAGTTAATTTGATTGAAACAACACTAAACAATCATAAAATAACATTTCAGGGTTTTTTTATTGACAGCTCTAATGCGGTGTTTGTGGTGGTAGTGTGAGTAATCCTGCATAATACAAAATTTTAAGATGGTGATAATGGCTTTCACAACCAAGATTGTCAGTTAATATTGCCAAACAAAAAAACAACAACAACCACAAAAACCAATAATTACATGATGGTTAATGACAGGACAATTTTGTACTATTCATAGTGTTAATATAGTCGGAACCAGTAGATACACAAAAGAAGGAATACAGTAAAGTACAAAAAAGTAAGCCAATGTTAATAATTTAAGTAGCTAAGTATGTTTAAGAAGGAGTTCACTATAGAATACAAAATAAGAGAGAAATAAAAGAGCCTAAAATTATGTTATTAACAACAAAGCAAGTCATAGGTTTCGCGCTTAACATATATATATATATATATATATATATATATATATATATATAATGCTTCAAATTTTCCTGTTCTTTTTTTCAGGGTTCATCACAACACAAAAGCACTGCCTTCATATTATTTATGATTCCAGCACCTCCAATCTTGCCCACACCCCACACTCAACACCCCCCCCTTCGACTTTCACGATTCTTATCAATTATTATTATCATCATTAGTAATAGTAGGTATTGTAGACGGATATATATATATATATCAAAGAAGCAATTTTCTTCTCAGGAGTGTTTCACCACAGGATCAATCAGTCAGTATGCCACAAACTCATCCAAAAAAAGGAAAACCAGATTAATCATCTAACCCAATAAAAAAAATCACTTTTGAAGACAGATTTTGCATTACACAGAGAACAATTGCATTTCAATAAAAGATTTTGACATTTATATTACTTTAATTCGCACAAGTATATATGAGATACTTTTTTGTATTTCTAAAAGTCATTCCATTCTTATTGTGCTTGTTTCTTCAAAAGAAATATAAAAATATATACAAATATTATAATGATGCATTTATAATTCGGAAACTTTATAGTTTTCTTTTCTGTTACGTCATTACATACAGCGACAAATATCCTGTCGCTAAAGTGCATCGATGGCACAGTGGTTGAATGCTCACCGACCACGCAGGTGGTCCGGGGTTTGAGTCCCGACGGACGCACTCCTTTACTTCCCTCGCTAAGCCAGTAATAAGACTGGTAAAGAGGAGGGAAGGTTGGGCATGTGGGTGGTTAGTGACCCCATCCTGTAAAAAATAAACACCACTGGTACCGAAATTTCAGATGGTTGGAATCAATCAGTAGGAAGCTTTTTACCTAGGTTCTTTGCTTTATGGCACTTATTAGTCAGCAAGGAATATCTGCAGCCTTGGGGGAATTTGTGTCCCTTCTGAGATTCGAACGCGCGTCATCCAGTCCTGCCTGCAGTCAAAGACGTTACTTGTCAGCTATTCGGGCTTGGGATTGACTTCATGTCGGACTGTAATGAACACACTAGGTTGTAACTTATATCGGGCGTCCAATTCTTCGTTTGGTCATTATCTTACAGCAATTCAGAGTGTAAGCCATCTAGCATGGTGACGACACTGTCAACTTGACTGAAAGAATTCAGCCTGTACCAAACTAAGGAATAGATGCCTGATATTAGTTACTTCATAATGTCCAGTCAAAGTGGGTTGAAACACTTGTTCGTCATAAGATCGGTATTATTAACATATAAAAAATTAATAGATAGTACACGTTGACTTCACACAGTTTTCAAAAGTACATCACTTAAAAAGACAAGACAAAAGAAGTTACGAAAACAACTTTAAACAATCTTATTGTATTTATGCGTAATTGAACTTAAACGACAGATCCCAGGGAATAACTAGTAATTTTCACTTCAGGGTGCAGTTTAAAGTAGAGTTGTTTTTTTTTAAATGGTTGTATCTATCTAAATTTCCTTGTAATCACAAAATGTCAAAGGATAAACTAATTGTAGTTAGTCTATTAGTCAGCGTAAATGGGAGAAATTTGAAAGAAGCAACCTCCTTTACCTACCTACCTAACTGGGAAGCCTCGTTTCATATACAGGCGGACGGAACTGATGAGGATATCAAAGCAGTGAGGATTGGGAAGGCCAGTCAAGCTTTTATCATACTGAAGTGTGTGTGTGGAGATCAGCAGCACTATTCAGCATAAAAAATAAGATCCGGGTTTTCAACTTCAGTGGTCAAGTCAGTGCTACTTACTATGAGGATCAGAGACTTGGCGCTGCGCCGTGTCACGAAGGCCACTTCGAACAAACTATAGACTTTCATCAACATCTGTCTTCGCTTAATACTACTCAAGATCAGATGGCCAGAAATAACCAGCGGCAGGGATCACTGGAAGCGAACCAACCCAGAAGGAACCAATTGTGCGAAAAATATGCAGGAAGAAATGAAGGTAGGTGGATTGGCCATAGTCTGAGAAAACCATCAAGTGACATCCCAATTTGATCCTTTGTCAGCTGATACTGTCCATCGAGGGAGGCAGTGGTTAGGCATGCGTAACACATTTCCAAACCATCTCAATCTATGTAACTTTACAGCCTCGACGATTGATTTCCCTTCTTACCTAGCACTCGACAAAAGGCTAACTTCAATATTGCTCAATCTATTATACCACTTCACACGGGAGATAGAACGCAGACACCTGTGATCAAAGACAGCCAGCCAGCTAACCTTTACATGTCTTCCACTTTCAATGGTCATGTCTCGTAGTCATAAAAAAAGGACAGAGCGAACTTCTCACCGACGTATTCCGGGATTCAATTCTTGTCTGATTTACTCCTACACTTCACTTAACTTACAGTAAGCCTGGAAAAGAAGAAGGATGTTAAGTGTGAGGCTAGCAACCCCACCACCGCGTGAAAATAACACAAGTAATACTGAAACTCGAAAGCTTGAAATCTTATATTCCACTTAGAACTGAAAGAAATTGAAAAGACTCAATAGAATACGCTACTATTGCGGTGAGAGCTGTCTGCTAGCCAAAAATGATAGACAGCAATTTACGTCAATGTTTACATTTCAAATCTTGGTCATGAGAAAAAAACAAGAACAAAGACTAACTCAACAACCAGTCACAGCAGACTTTGCGTGGGCGGATACGATTCGCAGATAGAGATGATCTGACCTTCAAAGGAATGGCCACAAAGAGATGACAGAATAACCTTGAGCAAGAAAACAACCAATCAGAAGACGTTGCCTCTCTGCTAACAATAACGCTGATAATAATGTACATAAAAATCTATAAATATCTGTTGATTTTCTGAATAAACGATATGTTGCCTGGCCCTTGTCTTCTGTCGTTACAATATGATTAAGAAAACACAGTTTATTGGGCTCTTTTGACGCATGAATTATAATTCTGTCATTATTATTATTTTTATTATTATTAATACATTTTAATATGTACAACAGATGCGTTTATTTCCAATAATTAATTTACATGAAATAACATCATTATTAATCATCGCTTTGTGGTGCACGTATAGATCGATTAGTGCCAGGCTGACGTCGTCTAAATACAATACGAGCGGGATTACTACTGCTTGACTGTTCAACTTTACAAGAATTGTCGTCTTCGCTTTTCTTAGAACTGCCGCCGCCTCCGCCAAGACAACTTCCAGGATGAATTACTTTTTCTACTGGATTGAATAATGATGCATTTTCAATAGATTTTTCTGTTGCTTCTTCTAAATGTGCTATTACAGATAATTTTTCATTGAGTTCTGGATTCTGTGAATAGACAACATTATTGGTAGTGACAGGGAGATCAAGTTTTGGTAATTTTGGTTTAGGACTTTAAAAAAAGAAAAGAAAAGTAAAATATCAGGAATTACTTTTGACAGTCTTAATTACAACGAAATAAATATATTATTATTATTATTGTATCCTTTAATTCCTAGAGGAACATAGGGCTTCAGCCGTGCGTCTCCATTGCGTTCGGTTCTCTGCTAGTGTCTTCACCTGGCTCCATGTCTGCCCACATGTTGTCATCTCCTCTTCACATCACCTCCTCCAAGTCACCCTTGGACGACCAACTCGCCGCTTCCCTTTCAGGTTCCACTCGAGCAATGGCTTGTCTAGTGATGTCACTTGATGGTTTCCTCAGAGTATGGCCAATCCATCTCCATTTCTTCCTGCCTATTTGTTTCACAATCGGTTCCTGGTTGGCTCACTCCCAGAGATCCCTGTTGCTGATCTTCTCTGGCCATCTGATCGATGCTTCCCAGGTAGGTAAAAGAGGTTGTTTCTTTCAGGTTCAACGAAGTAAATATAAACTGATGTGAACTTTTAGATAACAAAGAATGAGGTGTTTAAATTTCTGTCTTTTCAGATAGACATAAGGTTGACCAGTAGATTATAAAACTGTGCACATTAGGCGATGAAATCATGCACTAGTCAGGCACTGGAGTGAAACTCGGATGGTAAACAAGAGATGAGTTGGGCGTGGCTACAAAGGTGACATGAAGGAGAACGTGTAGTAAGGTGGATATAAAGGTTGGTGGATGATCATGGAGCCATCTAAAATAAGAACTGCAGAGAACAGAGTGGAGTGGGGATGTGCTACTGAGAGCCTATGTTTTGTTTGATTGGACACTAGCCAGTAACTTGTGTAATGCATCTAGTCCTTTGCTTGGTGCGGACTGAATTCTATCAGTCAGGTTTGCAATGTCATCACTGTGCTAGGTGGTGGCTCGTCATCACGGTGCACTTTGAATTATTGGTATTAGATGGTTGGAAGCAATCGGCAGGAAGCTTCGGACCTAGGTTTCGTGCTTGTCGGCACTCACCAGTGAGCAAGGCGTATCTGCAACCTTGAAGGAACTTAAGTCCCTTCTGAAATTCGAACCTGCGTCACCAAGTGCTGCCTGAAGTCAGAGACGTTGCCACTGAGCTTTTCGGGCCCGCGATTGACCTCCTGTAGGAATGTATTGGATATTTTTGATTAGATACTAGCCAGTAACTAGTGTAATTTGCCTATTCCTTTCTTCGGTGCAGACTGACCTCGAATAGCTCAGTGGCAACGTCTCTGACTTCAGGCAGCAATGGGTGACGCGGGTTCGAATCTCAGAAAGGACATGAGTTCCTTCAAGGTTGTTGACTGGTGATTGCCAACTACCATGAAACCTAGGTCAAGCAAGGCTATCTGCTGATTACCTCCAAAAAGTGACATTTATAGCATACCAGCAGAGAGTTCAAAACTTCCTTTCAAGCAGAGCATTTTTGAACACTTGCCCGCCAAACCTTATCTTTACTCCACAATCATCAATAGTTTTAAATAACACTGAGTATCACTGTCGGCCCACATTACATGAAAAGCAGATTCTAATCAAATTAGTTAACTTACATTCATAATATTATCCAACTTACAACTTTTAAGTTTTCTATATCATGTTTAGATGATTATTCTCATTCGTCAAATTTACTAACCAGTGATAATCGTCGGCAGTACCCACCCACTGGGGTTCGGACCCAGGGCCTTCTGGTTACAAGGAAAGCGAGCTCGTATACCATTCAGCCACTGGGACCCGATTCAATGGACAGCCAATTCGTGATTTAACGCGTTGGTGGCACAGCGGTGGTGGTGGTCCGGGGATCGATCTCCGGCGACCGACGCATTTTTTTACCTTGCTAAACCAGTCGTAAGACTGGTAAAGAGGGGAGGTTGGGCATGAGGCTAGCAGCCCCATCCTGTAGAAGAAATAATCACCAATGCTACCGAAACTTCAAGCCTCTAGCTTGAAGGCGCCCTATGTTCCACTGGGAACGTAAAGAAATTAAAAAAAAGAGTTAGTTTGTAAGGACTTGATTTGTGTCAAGTTAGATCACTACTGAACACCGGTGGGTGCGTGCTGATGAAGAGTCCCAAACTAGGACGAAATAGCTATCCAATGCTCTCTGCTTTTCAGTGGTTGTCTAAATGACAATAGTCCGTGATCTAAGTTGGAACATAATGTATGCTTTTGAAAAAGAATGATATTTTAACAAAGTTAGTTGAAATGACGCATCACAAACTATGTAAAGAGATGCAGAATAAATCCATTCAGTATTGTAGCATAATTGTAACATGTTGTTAAGTGTCAAGTCTATTACTCCAGTCAGTTTAAAAGATTTATTAATGCTCCAGAGAGATGAATGAAATGTTACCCAGTAACTACTTGTGCACAGGCACAGGCACACACACATACACTCCTGACAATGAGGAGTGTTGGTGCTGCCTCCAAAGCCTCAGGATGGTCGGGGGTGGGTGCCTTGCGCTGCGGGTTGGCCATCCCTCCGCACACCTCTTGAAATGCTCCCATATGACCGGGCGTCTTACATAGCCTCTCCTGAGGAAGTCCTACTCACTACCTTCACGTGGCGGAGGTGTTTTTCACCAAAGTGAGAGGGCGAAAGCGGATGCCCGGCGCTCTTCACCGGGTTGACTGTCCATTGGATGATAGTCTAGGGGAGATGGCTAAACCCTGACTCCAAACCTCCAACGACTGGCGTATGAAGCTCACTGGAGCTCACCGGCAGACGTATGGACAAAGGGCTTGTTGGATGTCCTGGATGTCTGGCCCCATTCAAAAAGGCGTATGAACCGAACTCCGGTCACCGGCTGTCAATGGATAGTGAACTCCCTACTCCACTCCTACTACCTTTCAGGTCACACTTGGTTGTGTAAAGGCTAGAGCTGCACTCTCAAACAAAAGGCCGAGCGATTCTGGGGACATCACTCGTACCAAATTCCCATGAAACTTCATGAACTCTCTTACAAACGGATTCGAGATGTTCATGAAGCCGGCTCATCCTCCCGTAGGAGATAGCCGAAGTAAAGTAAAGTAAGTGCTACCTAACCACCCAAAAACTGGCAGCTGGACGAGGCCCAAACTCTCGAACTAAGTTGACGAATGCCTACATTAATGATCTACAGCTCTACAAAAGTTATAATGTTATACCATCGACACAAGACAATTGACACAAAAAAAGTCAAACATTACTTACACATCCTCACAAGCAACCCATGGACCGAGCAAATCAATCCGTGGACCACGAAATTCAACAGGCCTAGGAGGTTCTGGTGTACTAGGCCTTTCATCACGATTGTCAACTGTAGACTTTTCTACTACAGCAGCAGTAGTAGTTGATATATCATCTTCTACAGAAGCATTGAATGCCTGAAGTACTGCTTCATTTGCTCCTTTCGATCCAGATTCACTTAACTCCACGAGACGATTAAAGACAAAATCCTTTAATCTATCCTTTTCTTGTTTCACCGTCCGATTATCCGGTTCTATAATACCATCCGGTCGTGTCCATTGAGTAACACGAGTGACTGCATTCCAGTAATAATGTTTACCATCTGGAGTGATTGATTCTCGCCAAATATTCTCTGGTTTTGGTGGATCAGGCCGAGATTTAGCAGGGATTGATTTCTCTGTTTTACTTACAGTTTCTTCATTATTATTATTATTAGCCTTGATTTCTTCTGATTTTTATGAATAAGTATACATAGAAAAGTAATTACTAGTTAATTCAATCCCGTATTGTTTTGCCAATGACGGATCTCTTTCCAAATCTTTCATCATGCTTAGATGAGCACTCTAATATTCAGGAAGAAAACAAAAAAATTATAAGAAGAAATAAACACGCTAAATACATCATTGATTTGTTGTAGGCAAGCTTCCAGTTTTCGCTTCTCTATTTCAGCATCATTGTTGCTACGAGTTAATTCGTTGACTTTCTTTGCTACACTGGCTTTATGACGCATACCATTCTCATGATTTTGAATGCTCTACTCAAAGAAAAATTGAGGAAATAATAATTATTATTGAATAACGACTTACGATCTTATTGTCAGCAATCCAACATTTACATAAATCACAATATTTTTTAGGATTACTTTTCCAGTAATCAGCCATGCTCAAGGGAAACTGACAGACGGAGAGATCATCTAAATCTGAAATGGAATACAAAAATGAATCAATATATGTGTAATAATAATAATAATAGTAATATTAATGATGACATGCATGTCAAACATGCACAGGATAGTGACAACACCAACAATAAGGAATCAAAATCATCACAGTAGTAATTCCATACAAAGAAGGAATCTCGGAAACCTTACGGCGGAGAATTCTTAACAAGGCAGGCAGGAATAAAAGTGGCCGGGCATTCAAACCAACCACAAACTCAATTAGAAACAAGCTTTGTCGGTTAAATGGTGGATCCTGTGGAGCCTTTAAAACAAAACAATTTAGTTTATCTAATACCCTGCAATGATTGTCAAGTCATATACATAGTTCAAACTAGTAGAAGAAGGGTAGTCAGACTAGCCGAGCATAAAAACCTATCAAAATGTAGATTAATTAACCCGAATAAGATAAGAATTCTAGAGAATAATTCAGCTATAGCACTCACTACATCCAATTACACACAATCATAAAATAGGATGGGATAAGATGACAGTTTTAAAATCCACTCAAATATAATAGGGTGGAGGGAGAGATTGATAACAGAAGCTTTGTTTATCGAATCAATTGACAGGGAATACGTGTAATAGGAATGATTGAACACCTGTCCACCCAGATATTTGGAAAATTCTATTACCCCAACGACGACAAATAGGAGAAAACAAAGAAAACTATAAAACTCAAGTATCGAAGTCATGTGATTATAATTGATGATGTCGTTATGAATAATGAGTAAATTGTGTTCGAAACTTCGTCATCCAGTAAATAATACTGTTTCACTGACTGTGATACATTTAATAAACACACTAATATGGAAAAATAAATCAAGATATAAGCACAAGCTGTTAAGTGAAGTTATTGAATCAGTGAAGAAAACAACCTATAAATAAAACCAGAACTACAATGCAGATAACGAATTGAATTTCATGGATTCAAGTTGACAGAAAACCCATAATCTTTTCCACTTATCTACTCTACATCCTGAGTGACAGAATTTCAACATAGAACTTGGCAGAGAAGTGCAGCAGTTGAAGTAGCTATACTACATGCAGCACACAAATGTGAATAAGAGAATAGATTAAAAGGTTATTACTATTATTATTATTATTATTATTATTATTATTATTATAAGCAAAAAGGGAGTAAAATCGGGACATCTGGGCATAGCCGAGGCACTAGCCATCCAAAAGCTCAAACCCACGCTATGTATCCAAAAGAAATACGTTCAACCCTTGTCCCTGCCGTGACCATCATAAACAGGTAATTCCTTTATTAGTGACTATCCCATTGACTTTCTTATCCAAACTTCCTGTTTATTCATGTTATTTTTAAGTTTTTCTTAATCCCTATTTACATTACCGTGTTTTCATATCCGAACTTCCTGTCTATTTTGTCATTTTATTATTTCTACATATTTAATCCCTGATTTCATAAACAATTATTCGTCACATTAGCTATGAACCCACTACATTTTTTATTCAAACATCCTGTCTATTTATTTTGTTATTTCTACATTTCTAACCCCCAACTGCACAATCGATGTCAATCTTCTCAGTAATTATGATGCTACTTTGTCTGAGCTTTATCCGTCCCCCTGTTTATTATGGCATTTCAATTCGTAATTGTAGTTTTACTAATCTGACCCTTGACCAGAAATTATTCTGGAACTTTCCCACCCATTGATTATAAATACACGAATGTACAACCATCTAGTTGATGATTTCATCGAAAAGAAAATTTTCTTCGCTGCAACTGTCTTTTTATTACTTATGATAAAATGTGTACATTCCGTGATAAGCAGAAATGGGAAGCAAGAGGATACGAACACGGGAAAACATGGCGATTCAGTAGAGATGGGGGATCACAGAGAGTGAATAAATCTGCACCAGTCATTGAGAACGATTTTGAGCTATATCACCAACAATCTCCAGCTATTAATTCTTAGCACTACGAGGACCCCAACCAGGAAGTCTACACTTCAAACTAACTGTCAAACACTTTACGGACTGATCAGAGGTTTTGGTTTGACCGTCCTTAGGCCCTATCCAACATAATCTAATGTCAGTTAAGATTTCTAGTCGAGAGAAGACGATGGTTCTTCATGTGCAACACATGTCTTAGCCAACTCAATTGATGTAGATTCACAGCCTCATTGGTTGACTGAGCCTTCTCACCTAATACTACACCATACTGTACCACTTGATACGCGAGATAGAACGCAAACATCTGTCGTCAAAGACCGCTAGTCATACCATATCTTCCACTTCCAATGACCATTTCTTATAGTAACAAAGGAGGTTACAGCGAACTGCTGAGCAGTACACACACCCTTTGATCGATAGCCGGATATCAAATCTACACCACAGATGACGCAAGTTGGAAAATGCAACATGAACTTCTTGTATACGTGCTGAGATTTCGTCAGCAACTTCCCAAATAAGTTAAGTGATCAAACGTGTCTAACCATTTCATTTTCTTTTCTCAGAGAAGGAGTCGGTGTAGTCAAGTCCTGTAGCATCATTTCACAACAGACAGCAGTGAATCGCATGCCAAATATCCGAAGATTTCTACTCAGGGTGTTCAGAAGACTTTGCAACTTGTCAGCATCTTCACCTAGGAGGACAATATCATCCATATGCTCTAGGTTAACAAGAATATTCCCTCGTAACAAGTCAATCCCTAAGTCAACCGAGTCGATTAGAGTCAATTACATTAGTATATCTATGACGAAATTAAATAAAAATGGACACATCCCAGGCGAACACCGCTGGTTGTCATCACTTCAGATGACACCGCTCCATTAGCTTTTACGCGGATGACTCAGTACGTTTAGTGCATCGGTCACTGAAACGTAGTTACTCAGTACTCGGCACCTAAACACTGCTGTGGAAACCCTCGATCAACGGAGTTGAATACCACCTTCAGATAAAGAAATGCGGTCTGTTACCATGGAAACAGTGTTAATGCAATTGAATCGATGCCTGTTCGCCATCTAAACGACTCGAACGAATCTCATCTGTGAAGTAGTTACGCTAATTACGAAGGCAAAAACACGATGTAAACAACCCATATTATAACAAAATATTACAGCCTAATGGAATTAGGGCAGTAAGGTGAAAAAGAAAACATTTAATTTTATCCAGTCGTCCGACTGACATTGTTAAGCCTGAAAATATTATATCTTACAGATGAAGTAAGTCATAGTTCGAAATATCACATTTTATGCTCAATTCCTTGTTATGATGATCTAAAGGCATTCACACTTTATAGTCTTCCAAGTCCAAAAAGCTCCGCACGTTTTCCTGAATTACACTTTATTTGTTTCAATATTAAGCCTGCAACCATTACATTACATTACAAACATTACACATGAAGTAAGTCATACACCGAAATATCACATTTTATGCTTAATTCCTTGTTACAACAAACACTAAATGTGATCAAGAAATAGCTTTCAAATACTGAAAAAATGATACACAAAATGGACAAAAAGCTTGTCAAAAAACATTTCGCCAGTAATACCAATTAACAATAACTTTCACAGAATACCTTAACATCACGAGAATGACGCCTAACCACTATCAAAAACATACACGTATACTCCAGTAAGAATTATTAAATGTAAGAAGACAAACATAAATTGAAATTAAACTCAATTCCACGTTTAAACATACACTACAATTAATCTCTTTATACCTCTCTTCAAAACTCTGTCACATACGAATATACTGTACCATGGGGATTCACAATGCAAGTGATGACAAGCGAAATTTATGCGAAAAAGTACGGCAAGTTGTATCGCTGCAGTTTGAATACTAATACACCCAGATATTCTCCACGAAAACAACAATTTCCACCGCTCACCACTAGACTCATAATATGACATTGTTGTTATTCAAAGACAAAGTCAGAATTTACTAGGCAGATTAGCAAGAATCAAAGAAGGGTAAGCAAATACATTCACCAATTTGATGAAACGACTTCCCATACATCATTTCTTACCACAAACGAAAGAATCCGCAGCAAAACAGAACAAAACTGTCAACCAGGGAAAATACAGACGCACAGTTTCAAACATTTGTAAGAGATATAAAGAGAAACACCAGTAGTCTCCGCACAACTATCATCTGAACAAGAAGCAGATTTCAATGAGAGAATGAGTCCAAACACCTTGGTGTTTAGCTCGATCGGAGCAACCGCAGTTATCGGTAATTTGACCATCGTTACTTTTAACCTTAAAAGTTTTACACAACTGAATGATGCGACTAGCGAAACCATTGGATCGATTATTCAATAAACTTTTGTTTAACGATTTCCATGAATCACTATTCACTGATTTCAGTCACTAGGTTTGTCTACATCGGTGTCCAGTTTCCACACGAGGATATGTGTGATTTACTTCAGGGTAACTCCTTAGACTGACTGGAAAGGAAGATTAGGAAATAGTAACGGTGAGCAAGAACACAAATCCTAGATAGCAACAACGGTATGGCTCTCCAAGTAAACAAGCTGGAGAATATTTTCGATTGCACACTAGTCAGTAACTAGTGTAATGTGTTTACTCCTATCTTCGGTGCAGACTGAATTCTAGCACGAAACCTAGGTCCAAGGCTTCCTGCCGATCGCCTCCAACAATCTAATACCAAACTGGAAAAGGGCATGAAGATACAAAATTGACATTAGCAGAAAAGGCGAGTATGCTCTCATGCAAACATAAACCTGGAAATACCTTTATCACGAGTAAACTGAACAAGTAGAGAGAAAAATACACACCATGGATCCATCAACCTTCCATTCAGATAGAAACAATTCTATGCTACAATAAAGAGCTGACATTATTTTAGCCTTGCAGTGAACGCATTCGATCACATTATACCCTTTCCATAAACTAGAAATCTGTGAAGATGAGACACGTCTACGAAACCAGAAAAGAAATTCCTTGAGAAATTATTCTCAATTGAGAATGACTTAAGTCACTTTAGTCTAGACTAGTCGACTAGTCTAGGTGACCAATACCAGCATTTAGCGATGATTTGAGGAGTCTAAAGATACAATAATACCTACTTCTTTCTGTCAAAAAGGCACACGCAACTAGCAGACCTCATGTTTCTCTAGGTTAATCGACTCAGGGACTGATGCAAAATCAACAAGATGGCAGTGACTTATGTCCCTGTGTTAGTGTTAAAAATAAGGATCACATAAATTGCTGTCGTATTATAAAAAAAGTTCTAAAACCAAACAAATCAGTAAAACTAGGTTTAGTAGCGATATTTTATATCCATACATCTCCCTCCCCTAAATCATAAAGTATTCAAGAATGTGAATAAAACGATATCTATTTATAGAGACAAATGAAGGTTAAAGAATTTGCACTAACTGCTCGTAGACGATAGTACCATGCACACTTTACATACCTAAGGGGGAAACAAAAGCAGTAACGCAGGCTTTGTAAACACCGCGTCCACTGACCAGCTTGCAGATTATTAAGGATAGTAGGCTTTAACCTGCATTAATCCTCTTAGTTTGCAGTACCCTGAGGGCCGAATCTTGCCTTGAGGGATTCAAAAAATATAGACATAACGTGCTTCAGCAGAGAATTCTCCTGTTTCACATTTTACTGTGGGGAATGAACTTCCAGACGTAGACGATTTAAGATTTGAGATTTATTGGTCGAGGATAGAAGGCTTGGGGCCTATGTTGATTCTTTTCTAGTAAATTTATGTGGTTGTCCAAACTTCTTGAATGAATCAGTTAAGGTCGCAGACACCACTTATTCTGGGAGTCGGTTACAAGAGTTTATGACTCGGTGTGAGAACCAGTACTCGACAGTAGCAGGATTTCTTCTTGGCTTTTGAACTCTTCTGCTGTGTCCTCTGAGGTGTTCCCACCTCTTGAGAAGAAAAAGAGAGAATAGGTCAGGTTAGTAGTCATTACTTAAAATTTTAAATGTTGTAATTAAATCTGCTCTCTACCTACGGTATGATAGGGAGAAGAGATTTAAACTGTCTGGTCTGCCCTCGTATGATAAATTAGTCATGCTGATAATCACACGTGTTGCCTTCCTTCGGACCCTTTCTAGAATATTTGAATTCCAGTCTTGACCTCACCAGAGGTATATGTAGGGAAATGAACATGTCTCTGGTGATTCTAGTAAAGACTCTGCGGAATGACCATAGGGACCTGAAACTACGTGCCCCCACTGCGTGACAATGTGTTGTAGTTTTTAAGTTGTGACTTACTTTGACACCTAAATCCAAATAAGTCTAAACTGATGGGAGTGTTATTCCCTCTAGTTTGCAGGAGCTGACGCTTGTGTGTCCGATGCGCATGGCTGTACATTTCGCTACATCGATCGGGAGTATCTATTCTTTGAACCAATCTAATCATTTGTTGAGGCCCCCTTGCGAGGCGAGAATATCACTGTCGCCCTTCAGCTCTCTCCACATTTTAATTCATCTGTGTATAGGACCATTGGGTAATCCGTGAGCACAGATAACTCATCGATATGCAAAATAAATAGGAGAGGTCCGAGTACCGCACCTCGTGACACTCCGCTATGCACTGCTGTCCAGGAGGAGAGTTTCGAGTTGATCCTAACACTCTGCCTGCTATATGTGGGTGATTTCCTAATCCAGTTTAGTAAGCTGCCTTTGATACCAGGACTTTCCAACTTCGTGAGTAGCCTTTTGTAAGGAACTTTATCGAAGGCTTTACTGAAGTTTATGAAACGACGTCAACGAGTCCTTTGTTTTCCCCTGATCTGACCCAGCTTTCTCTTGCATTGAGAAGATTTGACGGGCATAAGAGGTTTCCTCGGAAGCCATGCTGTGCTCTGGATAACAAATTGTTGTTTTCCAGATAAGCCATGACGCTTTTCTTGATGATTCTTTCCAGTGTCTTGATTGAAGTGCTGATGGGACTAATAGGCCTGCAGTTCGAAGGGCTTTGTCTTGTTCCTCCTTTGTGGATGGGGGTCACTATGGCGTCGTTCTAGTCATGCGGTGACACTCCATTTGGGAGAGATGGCTTGAAGATCGTGGTCAATGGGGCGGCTATATGAGCTGATAGATATTTGAGAAGCCCTGGATGAAGATTATCAGGACCCATAGATTTCCCTGCATCTAGTTTAACCAGGCAGTGGAACACGATGTCTTGGTCGACGTCAACGGAATCTATCTTGTGTTCCTCTGATGCATCCAGAGCTGACCATATAGGGAGTGACGACTCCTGTGTAAAGACTTGGGAGAAGTAGTCTGACATTGCTTCTACTTTTCCTTGATCCTCTTCGATTGTGTCATTGTCAACATTCAGGTTTGGGACACCATTGGATGTCTTATTCCTCAATTTCATGCACGAAACAGTTTTCTTAGGTTGTGCCGTTGCATTTTGAGCCAGATGTGCTCTGAATTTCATCCCTGACTGACGGATTTCTACAATAGCTTTGTTCCTAGCGATGTTGTATATTTTCATGGTCTCAGGAGTCGCAAGTGTGGCGAACAGGCTACAACGTTTGTGTTTACGTCTGAGTAACTTACGAATATCCCGGTTTTTCCAGGCAAGCAATGATTCCGGCCCTTTGGGACCGACCAATCGATAAAAGGTTCAGTTACTTTGGCTTAAAGTTCTTTAAACTAGTTTCATGTGGCTTCTACTTGGTACTGTGGGTTTATGTACCAGTTCACTGAGTTGGCTGTCAAGACAATTGCATTTATTTCAGTTTTCCAAACGTTTGGTAGAGCTGGGGTTTTGTCCTATGATACAGCTGCTGTGAACTTGAAATTGGGCACAGTGTGATCACTTCTTCCCAAATGAGGAATATGTTGCGGGAGGTCCACATCCTCACCGTGGGAGAACACTATGTCCAGAGTTGGAGAGGAGTGCTGTGAGTCATGTTGGACTGGGGCTAGCGAAATGCTAGATTCCAGCAGATTGTAATCAAAAGGGTTGTCTGAAGATTGCGTTGTAAGGCTTGTCCAGTCAACTGCTGGAGCGTTGAGGTCGCCAGCTACGAGACTTCGACATTTCGATGTCTAGGAGTCTAGATTCGCTATCGTAAGTTGAGAGGTTATTTCTAAGTGGATTTCATGTATATTTGCACTGTTTGGTGTAGTTTACTATGAGTTATATGGACTCAGTGCATAAAAAATCTCAACTTTATTAATATTGTGCCATTGCTAAGCTGACTGCTTGGCTGGCAAACGTAGGTGGTTTTCATGATTATTGCAAGTGCAGTGCAGTAGAGAAGGCAATCACTCGTTTAAATTTCCTTACTATGTCACTTAGTGCATTAATTCAGTGTATAGCATTATTATACACATGGATTCTGTCGATAATGAGAACTGAATCTGGTCAGCTCTATTACTATCAATCTACTGTCTGTTATGCCATTCTCACTGGCACTGTAAACTTAATGCTGCAATGTTTTTGATCACCAATAGTGGTGATGGATTTTTCCTGAATTTTCCATTAACATGAAGCAGTTCAGATGCAGTGTCACAACCGAATGTCTAGGTTGCATTATATGTCATTGTTATCCTCATCAACGCAACAGGTCTGCGTATCTTACAATATTTTCAATGTTTCTCTATGCTGCTAACACTGTGCATAGCTGTTTAGAGCTGAAGCATGTTCAGCTCATATTTGATGGCTACAGATTCCTTAATGTGAGAGTATAATTTCTGTAGGATTCATAAAACTATGCTCATTAGACATTACTGAGATTATGGATCAATTTCTAAGTTACACATTTGCAATACCTCATTTAATGTGAACGTATTCGGTGTGAAGTTGATCTGCAAGTAAAGTTGATCAGAGTATGACGCCTCAATAGTATGGAAGTTTCAAAGATTGTCTTGATATTTGCGTATAATCCTCTAATACTGGAAAACAACTGAGGTCTATTGATGCTTACAGTGTCAATGTAAAAACCAGCTGTAAACTACAAATACATTTATTTGCATGAGATATTACTTAGTATTAACAGAATCAGTGTATTCATAGTGTGTGCCAATATGTAGAATTGTCTTTCATAGCTTCATATTGTGCTAGTCCTTACATGTGCTTTATTTTTTTCAGGTATACGGAAGTTGTCGAATATGAAACCAGAGGAAATATCATTCGGTCAAACTAACGTTTATACTCTTCATCGGGATTTTCTTTTGTAAATTAATGAAATGTTTAATATACTCTTCAATTCTACTTCCTCTAGACTTTTTCAGTGCGTCGCTATACTATGTGCTTTTGTAATAAGTGAATTCGGATCAATGCATGTTAAGCTTAGTTAGTGGGATGGAGATTTACTATCGTATCATGAGACTGTTACTTCAGCCCTTCGTAAGATTTCGTGTCTGTTTCTATACAGTAGCACATTGTGAAAACTAAGTAGGATTTAGCAAGTTGAATAATAATTCTGTACTGTTCGGTGAGCAAAGAAACAATTTTCATCTATTTCTAATATGCCGTTGAATCATGTGATGTTATCTAATATCCATCATTTCTATAATCAACAACTGCGGTGTTTGCATACCTACTTTATGAATATTAAATAACTTACGCCTTTATGCATCTGATTACCTCCAGTATTACAACAGTATATCCTATTCATTTGATGTGTGTACGGTAAACAAGGCATTCATACATTCTCCCACAAATACCAAGGTTTCTGGTGTCACAAGTGTTAATGAGAGTTGCTTCCTTGGTTTCAATACAAACCTTTTTTCATCTAGTAAATAAACAATCTCCTCCATCCATCTTTATATACCTTCAAGTTTTACTTTTATTATTTCTATTATATTTATGGTCCTGTTGATTCTTTGCTTTCACTTTCATAACTGCAAACACCAACTTATCTCTATGACTGCTGTAATCTTTGTTTTTTCCTTCACCATATCATGTAAAGAGAACATCATATTCAATATTTTTAATCATGCAAGGATTTGTATACCGCATCGACAATACTGTGTGAAACAAGCCCATGGCAATTTCCACTTGTATTATTATCATTACCTTAGCTGCTATCATTATTATTATTTCCATTTTATGTGCTGCATGTTTTTTATTTTTTTTAAATATTAACCCTATTGTAAATGTAGGAAAATTTTCTGCGTGATTAATTTTATTTATAATTTGAGGAAATTAGATGCAATTTGGTGATTAATGCTGAAAATTCCATTCTGTATCACAAGTACTGTTTTTGGAATAAAGTAAATCATTATTATTATTAGATGACGTTCTAAAATATCTCCAGTCATTGAACCCTTCTTGTAGCCTAGTTCCAGATTGTTTGCCTAGCCTTATTCTTAAAAAATGTACAGATATCCTCTCACATATTTAATGAATCTTTTTCCAGAAATGTCGTGCCAGCCCTTGGAAGGACTTTAAAATTGTACCTGTACCTAAGTCGTCTAATGGAACATGTTTTAAATTTAGACCTATTGCTATTACCTCCCCTTTTGTAAAAGCTATGGAAAAGTTACTCTTACTTAATCTTCAACCCACACTTAAAGCCTTTAACGATCTCAAATAATTCGCCTATAAACAAAGTAGAAGTACTTCAGATGCAGCTGCAGTCTTGCATCACAACATTTTCTCCATTATTGTCGTCCACTACCAATTGTATTTTTGTTTGACGAACTTAATGTGCATACGCATACGAAATGAAATATGTCAAGTGCGCGGACTAACTATTCCAGTGTCTTTTAATTCGCATCTACACTGTACTAAGATGAACAACTCTCTATCAGGAGTCAGAAAATGCTTTTAAACTAAATCCTTCCAAATGTCAGACTGTCAATTTCAGTTTCCGATGTAAAAGAAAGTTAGATGAGGCTGTTAATTCCTATGACCGTTGCAAAATTGATGAGAGTGGTACAGAAAACAAGTCTGACGTTAAGTATCTCGGACCAATTCATCACACAGTGTCTTAGCCTTAAATGTATACTACACGCATGCACAATGTTTATGAGCTAGGTATGCAAATCTAGGTAGACGCTAGTACGGCACATTCATTATTTAAAAAACTAACTCATATGTGAGGACTACGACTTGACCAGCTTTACAACGTTTAATATATTTAAACGCAATAAACATACACTGCTTACTTCTATGACGCATTATCTAAAGCTACCTTAAAGTAGTTCCCCCTGAAGGTAATCTCCTGTTGCTACTACCTAAGTGAGCAACTCAACGTTATCTTTGAATTTCAAAGTAAAAGCGAACATCCTGAGAGCTTTCTGGGTAAAACATATCCTAATCTCTTCACGCAAGCTTTTAGAGGTATTTATCCTATCGCCTCAAATGACTCACCATTCACTGTCACTTAAAAGTAAAAATGAATTTACCGAAGGCAGCGTGCTTACGGTTTCTAGATATCATAATGCACCATGAGGAAAAAGCTCTATAGCAATTAGATCCGCGATATAAATCCGAAACACAACGACTACGATTCACAGTCACAGAACATTCTACTTTGCTACCTAATCGTCTAATCGTATCAACAGACGTCTCGCCAAGAAACAGAAGACCATTGGTTCAAGGAAAATTTATTTAAAGTTTTCTTAAAAATCATGGGCAACCGTGTTTATAGCCACGGAGAAATCACAAGCATCCGAAAAATAGAAATTTCATTATTTGAACTGAAACAAGCAATTTGCAACGAGCCAATTTTCACCCCGAATAATAATCAGCTTCTCAGCTTGTTGTAACTTCGAAAAAACCACCGATTGTAGACCAAAATCCGAAACGTTATTCTTGCTAGTTAAATTCTTACCGAACACTCACCAGATCATCGTATGTTATCCGCTTTTCAAATCGTTTTGAAACAAATAAAATGCTTGTTAACACCACGTTTACTACAGGCAGTCCTAGTTGGTGCGTTTGGATCTAGTACACTAGGCATTAACAATCATTTAGGGATTTCCTATTGCTTCCAAAAGTACATACAAACACCACACATTCATACTTCACATGTGGCTCATCCTTGTTCGATTTTGATTCTCTCACAATACATCTGATTTTTTAGCTGACAACAGACACCTTGTCGAAAAGCATCAAAGCTTTTTATACTTCAAACCAGGATCTAAATTCTCTAGGTTTAATTTGTTCTTCGAAAACTTTGCTAATATCAACCCTGATCGTGCTCTCTTCACCAGATTCACTCGTAGATTGTTGCCTGCTGTAAACGTGAACGTGAAAGACATTTTCTTCCAGATTCCTACATATTAAGTAACCAATTGAGCCAGCAACAATAACGGCAACCAAAAATAAACTGGAAACAATGGCTTCTGCTTCCCAAACATGTTCACGTGCATAATCTCCAAGATTTCTACACAGTACTAATTCATTAATAGCTGAAAAACAATTAAAACACTGAAACCATGCATGAATGCAACGTATGAAACAATAACAATGAAATGAATGAACTGACCTGCTGGTAAAAACTTTCGAAACAAATGAAATAACTAATTTTAACAGAAACGGAAACAATAATGAAGTGAAACGCAACATTTGTGAACAATGTGCATCAAGATAAGTTGTGAATAACTGCTGGATAAACGGAAAAACCAATGTGTAAATGAACAGCTACAGAACTGCAATCCAACATGGCCGACTAACATGGACGAAAATGACCTTGGAGCGTCTCACTCCATCAATGACCTTGTACGTGGCGTTTAATTTCTGCCGTCAAGACAATTGCATTTATGTCAGTTTTGACCTTGGCGGCCTGTTTGCATTTCTGGGCCTGCTATCATAAAATCTACATATTGCATCCAACCTACCATTTACTCCATTTATTTACCACCCAAATATGAATTCCAAAAGGATTATTTACTCTCGCAACTTTATCATTCATTTACGACCCAATGACTTTCATATTCCCAAGAAATCAAGGAGGAAGCATCGTAGTGGCTGGCAAAGAGCTCTTAAACGTACACCAATACACTTAACCACGGTCCCTGTCATAATGAACACCAACTGCCGCGCTCTGCCTAACAAAATAATGTACCTACAATCCTTGATGTCCACTGACACTTATCACAATTCTGCGATAATCACATTACAAGAAACATGGTTACACGAACTGTACGATGACAATCTCATCTCTCTAAAGGACTTCATCCTATTTAGACAAGACCGAATATGTTGTAATAAGAAAAGTGGGGGTGGAGTTGCAACTTTTATTAACTCAAAATGGTCTATTTCTAATAATGTTTGCTTCTCATTCTCAAATGACTTCATAGACTGCATCACCGTCAAATGTCGTCCCAAACATCTCCCCAAATATAAACATATGTTTGTTACAAGCATGTACATTTCTCCCAGTTGCTCACTATCTGACCTTTCAAGTTTTGCTGACGAATTCACCATGTTTGCCGCTGGCAACTTCGACAACTCTCTATCTGTTATTACTGGGGACTTCAACTGGTCAGATTGCTCCTTCCTTGAAGCACTTGGTCACTCTAATATTGTCAAATTTCCCACTCGACTAGACAAAACACTTGATTTAGTTTTTACAAATGACGAAGGAATCTATGAAGCACGTAAACATGCACCGATCCTCAACTCTGATCACTCTATTGTTCGTGTTCTACCAAAAATTTACAGCAAAACACATATTAAAGTCTTCTCGCATCTGTCTATGAAAGCACAACAAAGATGCTACTCATCCGAAAACTAACTCCGTCTAAGGTGCATGTTAAAAAATACTTACTGGGATTTATTCCATGAAAGTTCATTAGATGACACAATTGTCAATATAACGGATTATCTTAAGTTTTGCCTTGATATATGCTGCCCCAAACAAACTGTATTCAAACGCCTTGACCGCTTCTCATCTCCTTATCTCAAACAACTTCGCAGGAAAAAAGAAACTTTATACAAATCCAAAGACAAGTTAGGACTCAAAAAGATTAATGCTCAGATCAAATCTGAAATCAAAAATCTTAATGCCATCTATAATGATACACTTTTATCATGAAATCTCCGGTCAGTATGTGGAAAATTTTCAATGAAATTACTGGTAATAGTAAGCGTTGTAATGCTTTTCCCTCTTATGATGTTAATGCTCTTAATCAGTCTTTTATACGCTGTCCTTCTACTTTAACTACTTCTAATGTTACCTATCATGTAGCTGAAAACTTTCATGGCTTTAATACCCTCGATGTTTTAAAATGTCTCAAAACGCTCAAGCCCTCACGTAGCCTTGGTCCTGATGGTATACCTGCCTATGTTCTAAAACAATGTGCAGATGTGTTGTGTTCTCCACTAACCAACATTCTAAATGCTTCTTTCTCCGAAAATATCGTACCTGATGCATGGAAAGACATCAAAATTGTCCCTGTCCCTAAACCTGGAAACGGCAAGAACATAAAGTTCAGACCCATTGCCATCACTTCCCCGTTTCTAAAGCTTATGGAAAAACTAATACTTCTTAAACTTGAACCCTCCCTTAAAAACTTCGAAGATCCCAAACAATTTGCCTATAGACAGGGTAGGAGTACATTAGACGCTGCAGCTGTCCTACACAACAACATCGTCTCATCATTAGATAAAGGTGCCAAATACGTCCGCTGCACGTTTCTTGACTTCACTTCTGCTTTCGACTCTGTTCCTAGATGTCTCCTGCTAAATAAGCTCTCTTTGACAAAAACTGAGTCCTGGGTCACTAACTGGTTGCATTCCTACTTCACTAATAGAATGCAGTACACCGTATATAAAGGTAAATCGTAGGCGGATGGAAGCAGTGCGTACGCCTCCCTACAAGAAATGAAAACACTCTTGACTTAATCCTTTGTCATGAAATAGAGCCCATCTCGATAGAGGTAGGAAACAAACTTGATAACAGTGATCACAACATAGTGTACTGCACGCTACCCCTCCGACTAACAACTAAACACACACCTAAAAATTCCCCGGTGCACTATCAATATAGGGACTATAAGAATGCCGATTGGGAATTCATATCAGATCTGCTGAGAAGTTCTGACTGGGAAGAATAATTCATTAACAATAACTTAGAAGTATCACTCGATATTTTCTACAAAACAATTGGCTCAGCAAGAGACATAATCGCGCCCCTAAAATCTGCTCTAAAGACACCAACTCCATTTATAGACCGCAAAACGCGACTAAAACTAAAGAAATTGAAAAGGAAATACCATGTATTTAAGGAATTTAATGCGTTAAACCAAATACATGAAACTCTTAAACGGCTTGAAGATAAACACAAAATGATGTCACAACTTGAAGAAAACAAAGCGCTTGTGGGTAACTCCAAAACTCAGGAACTTTGTAGGATATTGCAGAGACGTCTAAAAAGCAGTAAAGACAATACTGTAAGCAGCTTGGAACATAAGGGTATAATATACAATGATCCCCAGGTTATAAGTGAACTCCTCAATGAGTGGTTTTGCAATGACGCCAGAGTGCACCCGACCCCAAATTTCCAAGTGACCTGCAAAAGCAACCACAAATTAGGCGAAATAGACTTTAATATACAAAATATAGACTCAGCGATTAAGACTTTGAAGTCTAATAGTAGTACTGGAACAGATGACATACCATCTGTCATGTACAAAAATGGTGGCACGGAAATGGTGGTCTTGTTACTTAGAATATTTACTCTCTCGTTGGAAACTGGAACTTATCCTGAATTAGGGAAAACCACATACATATTACCTAAGCACAAAGCAGGGGCCAAAACCAGTGCATGCAACTATAGACCTATCAATATAACACCGGTAATATCCCGAATAATGGAGAAAGTGGTTAAAGACCAAGTGTCAGACAACTTACTAGAACATGAACTTATCAATCCATCACAACACGGATTTCTCAAAAAGAGATCATGTGTGACCTGTCACATAGAATTTTTCAATGAAGTTACACGAAGTAGGGACAACAGAGAACTAGTAATTGTGCTATATTTCGATATAACAAAAGCCTTCGACAGAGTTCCCCATAATCTGCTAGTCAGCAGGTTATGCTCACTAGGGATATGTGATCCTCTCCTGAGCTGGATAAAATCATTTCTCTGTGGCCGAAGTCAGACAACGAAAGTTGGCTCGATAATCTCAAGGCCTAAACCAGTAAGTAGTGGTGTGATCCAGGGAAGTGTATTAGGCCCACTCTTATTCATAATATATATAAACAGTATCTGTGAATGCTTTAGTGTAGGTAAACCAATACTATATGCAGATGACTTAAAAGTGACGTATAAATGCAAGAACACAGATCTTGGAATAACAGTAAACGCCATACAGCAAGAATTAGAAAAAATGGATAGATGGTGTGACACCTGGCAACTCCAATTTAATGTCGAAAAATGTGGCTGGCTCTGCATAGGTTGCAACAATTTAGAACTTAACCTGACAATTCAAGGCCATGCACTTCAACGACTGGAATCTGTACTGGACCTAGGGCTGAAATATTCACATAACTTATCATTTTCTGAACATATCTCCAAACAAGTGTCAAAGTCACGCAGACTTATCGGCTTTCTACTCAGGAACTTCCACAGAAATGAGTCTAGAGTTCTGTTGTACAAGGTTTGTGTGCGTCCTTTATTTGATTACTGTTCATTCATGTATAGAAGCATACGCATAGAGGACAAATTGAAAGTCGAGGGAGTTCAGAGGTACTTCACGTTAAAATTACTCGGAACTGAAAATGGTACGAACTACTCCACTATATATGATACCCTAAGACTAGAAACACTATGGCTAAGACGCCTGAGACTAAACTTGACACTTTACTATAAGCTTCTAAACCACTTAGTTTTTACCTCTACTAATGGCACTCGACTTTCAGATGACAATGGTTACAAACTAAGACACACTAAGGGTACAGTAGCTATCGAACAATATAAAACAGCCACCAGGCAAAAGTTTTACTTGATTAGGTATGCACAGATATGGAATAAACTGCCAATGGAAATGCGTCAAGCAAGTACATTGGCCTCCTTCAAAAAGGTGCTTAGTGACAAACTACAAGAGTTCGCAAACGATAGTAGTTCTAGTTCCTATCTGAGAGCCTCCGAAATTATAGGTCCATTTAATGTATAAGCTTAAATACTACACCTGTTGTTTTTTGCCTATATTTATAATTCTAGATAAAACATTAACGGTTAAGATACGTATCCTCAAACAGACAAGAAATCTCGTTTGTAAAACTACTACCCAACACAATGAGTGGAATAAAATGGCCATAAGCCGACAACATGAAAAAGGTATAACTCACCACAACATCACAAGGACAGATGAACGCTCGTTGGGCACCATATATCCCTCACCAACTGCAACCCACCTTTCCTTAGATAATGTGATGAACTTATATCCATAATGTTGCTGAGCAGTTAATATTCTCAACCCCTGTCGGAACAGCTGAAACTCATAAACCTTCCTAACGCTAAGAAAATACCCACAAGCAGTAGAAATCCATTAATTAATGCGTTCGAAGCTTATGTACTTGCGACAATGACATTGAAGATCAAATGAGATAAACACATCACTGATTTCAAAATAACACATCAATGAACTATAATTCGAGGACTCTGCACACAACAAAGTTATGTATGAATATTTACTTCAAGCTTTATTTTTTTCCCAGGCACTTATAATCCATCCACCAAAGACCTGGTTTTTTTGTTAATGCGAAGACAATACTCCTGTACTTCCTGTTGTGTTGCACTCACTGACAATCTAGCAGATTTTTCCAAATTTGCACAGAAATGATTGTATATAAGTGAAAAGGCTGTTTTATACTACTGGGATTAACATTTATAAAGTGTATGTATAATCTCCAGCGAACATGTAAAGCATATCTTGCTACTGCCTGTAAATTGTGATTGAATTATATGGTTCTATTTCTGTAACAATTTGATGATGCCTGTAAACTGGCGTCCCTCATGTACTGTACTATGAGAATAAATTTATTTATCCTCTGCTGTATTCACTGAAGCCGGAGTCCCCCAAGGTGCTGTACCCTCCCTACTTCTCTTTTCTTTCTTTCTACATGACTTACCATCTTCAAATGACATTAATTTTGTCAAATACGCTGACGATCTGTCTGTATCTTTGCCTATCAAATGTCAAAGTGACTTCTCTAACCTTAATGGCTTTCTGTCAGAAATCAGCCAGTGGTCCAAGGAAAATGGTCTTACCCTAAACCCCTCCAAATGCCAAACGGTCAATTTCACCTTTAGGCATGAATCCGACATAAAAAAAACTGGTTGGCTCTTACGAGGTGTGCAACATAGATGGCACTGAAATAGAAACTAAATCGGAAATTAAATACCTAGGCGTCATTCTATCTTCTGATCTCTCCTGGTCGTCTCATATCTTAGCAATTTCTAAGAAAATATTCCGTCTTACCCTCTAAATCAAGAAGTTAAAACATTCTGGTATTACCCAACCCTTACTCCTACAATTCGTTAATTCTCGCATCCTGCCTATTATTCTCTATTGTTCCCCCTTAGTTTTTCCCGGGCTACTGAAGAAAGACTATAACATATTACGCAGGATGTTAAATGTTGTCAGCAGGGTAAGCAAAGTGCCACTTAACCAGCTTATTAATATTCTGGTCGACAGGCATATGGACTCATGTGAAAAATGGGTCAAATCCATTTTATCTAACTCACACCACCCTCTTCACTCACAACTCTCCCCTTGCATCTCATCAGGTAAAACCAGAAGCCAATATAGAAACTATATGCTCGCACCAGCAAGTACAAAAACTCAACCAAACCCTACTTAGCTCGTGTTCTGTGTGATAAAGAAAGCATTAGGCGTGACACCTATACTTCATTAAATAGTCTGTAGTACAACTGGATCTCGTCTTTCCAACCCACATCATCAATAGGTACAACATTTTCTTCTTTCTTTTCCTTTTCTCTCTCTTTCCTTTTCCGTTATGTGCTGCTTTGTCTCCTTTTCTCGCTTACGCCAGTTAATAAGACAGCTCCCACTTTTCTAACAGCTTGAAACACTGTTCAACTTTGGCTTTGCTACTGACATGCCAATGTGTTGTTGTAATAATGAACTGAGATTTCCTTAATCTATGTAGAATTCTATTTATCGATAATGTACTAACTGGATGCAATACTGTAGTAAAAATGCTGAGAATTCCATTCTGTATCACAAGTACTGTTTTGGAATAAAGCAAATTATTATTATTTTCCAAACGTTTGGTAGAGCTGGGGTTTTGTCCTATGATACAGCTGCTGTGAACTTGAAATTGGGCACAGTGTGATCACTTCTTCCCAAATGAGGAATATGTTGCGGGAGGTCCACATCCTCACCGTGGGAGAACACTATGTCCAGAGTTGGAGAGGAGTGCTGTGAGTCATGATGGACTGGGGCTAGCGAAATGCTAGATTCCAGCAGATTGTAATCAAAAGGGTTGTCTGAAGATTGCGTTGTAAGGCTTGTCCAGTCAACTGCTGGAGCGTTGAGGTCGCCAGCTACGAGACTTCGACATTTCGATGTCTAGGAGTCTAGATTCGCTATTAGGAAGTCGTTTGCACTGTAGTCAGGAATGCGGCATATAGCAATGAGGTCAAACCTTGACAGTGTGTAGAAAAGCTTTGAAGTACATAAGGTGGACCAACTAAGCCGCAGAGGATGTGGCGTTGTCATCTATCTCAATAAATTCTTAACCGTGGGTAGTTTTGAAGCATTCTCTCACGAAAGCGATTCGTGCGAACTACTACACTGCAAACTTATATGCATAGGCCAGGACATTGACCTCATTGCTATATGCCGCATTCCTGACTACAGTGCAAACGACTTCCTAATAGCGAATCTAGACTCCTAGACATCGAAATGTCGAAGTCTCGTAGCTGGCGACCTCAATGCTCCAGCAGTTGACTGGACAAGCCTTACAACGCAATCTTCAGACAACCCTTTTGATTACAATCTGCTGGAATCTAGCATTTCGCTAGCCCCAGTCCAACATGACTCACAGCACTCCTCTCCAACTCTGGACATAGTGTTCTCCCACGGTGAGGATGTGGACCTCCCGCAACATATTCCTCATTTGGGAAGAAGTGATCACACTGTGCCCAATTTCAAGTTCACAGCAGCTGTATCATAGGACAAAACCCCAGCTCTACCAAACGTTTGGAAAACTGAAATAAATGCAATTGTCTTGACAGCCAACTCAGTGAACTGGTACATAAACCCACAGTACCAAGTAGAAGCCACATGAAACTAGTTTAAAGAACTTTAAGCCAAAGTAACTGAACCTTTTATCGATTGGTCGGTCCCAAAGGGCCGGAATCATTGCTTGCCTGGAAAAACCGGGATATTCGTAAGTTACTCAGACGTAAACACAAACGTTGTAGCCTGTTCGCCACACTTGCGACTCCTGAGACCATGAAAATATACAACATCGCTAGGAACAAAGCTATTGTAGAAATCCGTCAGTCAGGGATGAAATTCAGAGCACATCTGGCTCAAAATGCAACGGCACAACCTAAGAAAACTGTTTCGTGCATGAAATTGAGGAATAAGACATCCAATGGTGTCCCAAACCTGAATGTTGACAATGACACAATCGAAGAGGATCAAGGAAAAGTAGAAGCAATGTCAGACTACTTCTCCCAAGTCTTTACACAGGAGTCGTCACTCCCTATATGGTCAGCTCTGGATGCATCAGAGGAACACAAGATAGATTCCGTTGACGTCGACCAAGACATCGTGTTCCACTGCCTGGTTAAACTAGATGCAGGGAAATCTATGGGTCCTGATAATCTTCATCCAGGGCTTCTCAAATATCTATCAGCTCATATAGCCGCCCCATTGACCACGATCTTCAAGCCATCTCTCCCAAATGGAGTGTCACCGCATGACTAGAACGACGCCATAGTGACCCCCATCCACAAAGGAGGAACAAGACAAAGCCCTTCGAACTGCAGGCCTATTAGTCCCATCAGCACTTCAATCAAGACACTGGAAAGAATCATCAAGAAAAGCGTCATGGCTTATCTGGAAAACAACAATTTGTTATCCAGAGCACAGCATGGCTTCCGAGGAAACCTCTTATGCCCGTCAAATCTTCTCAATGCAAGAGAAAGCTGGGTCAGATCAGGGGAAAACAAAGGACTCGTTGACGTCGTTTCATAAACTTCAGTAAAGCCTTCGATAAAGTTCCTTACAAAAGGCTACTCACGAAGTTGGAAAGTCCTGGTATCAAAGGCAGCTTACTAAACTGGATTAGGAAATCACCCACATATAGCAGGCAGAGTGTTAGGATCAACTCGAAACTCTCCTCCTGGACAGCAGTGCATAGCGGAGTGTCACGAGGTGCGGTACTCGGACCTCTCCTATTTATTTTGCATATCGATGAGTTATCTGTGCTCACGGATTACCCAATGGTCCTATACACAGATGAATTAAAATGTGGAGAGAGCTGAAGGGCGACAGTGATATTCTCGCCTCGCAAGGGGGCCTCAACAAATGATTAGATTGGTTCAAAGAATAGATACTCCCGATCGATGTAGCGAAATGTACAGCCATGCGCATCGGACACACAAGCGTCAGCTCCTGCAAACTAGAGGGAATAAAACTCCCATCAGTTTAGACTTATTTGGATTTAGGTGTCAAAGTAAGTCACAACTTAAAAACTACAACACATTGTCACGCAGTGGGGGCACGTAGTTTCAGGTCCCTATGGTCATTCCGCAGAGTCTTTACTAGAATCACCAGAGACATGTTCATTTCCCTACATATACCTCTGGTGAGGTCAAGACTGGAATTCAAATATTCTAGAAAGGGTCCGAAGGAAGGCAACACGTGTGATTATCAGCATGACTAATTTATCATACGAGGGCAGACCAGACAGTTTAAATCTCTTCTCCCTATCATACCGTAGGTAGAGAGCAGATTTAATTACAACATTTAAAATTTTAAGTAATGACTACTAACCTGACCTATTCTCTCTTTTTCTTCTCAAGAGGTGGGAACACCTCAGAGGACACAGCAGAAGAGTTCAAAAGCCAAGAAGAAATCCTGCTACTGTCGAGTACTGGTTCTCACACCGAGTCATAAACTCTTGTAACCGACTCCCAGAATAAGTGGTGTCTGCAACCTCAACTGATTCATTCAAGAAGAGTTTGGACAACCACATAAATTTACTAGAAAAGAATCAACATAGGCCCCAAGCCTTCTATCCTCGACCAATAATCTCAAATCTTAAATCGTCTACGTCTGGAAGTTCGTTCCCCACAGCAAAATGTGAAACAGGAGAATTCTCTGCTGAAGCACGTTATGTCTACACTTGTTGAATCCTTCAAGGCAAGATTCGGCCCTCAGGGTACTGCAAACTAAGAGGATTAATGCAGGTTAAAGCCTACTATCCTTAATAATCTGCAAGCTGGTCAGTGGACGCGCTATTTACGAAGCCTGCGTTACTGCTTTTGTTTCCCCCTTAGGTATGTAAAGTGTGCATGGTACTATCGTCTACGAGCAGTTAGTACAAATTCTTTAACCTTCATTTGTCTCTATAAATAGATATCGTTTTATTCACATTCTTGAATACTTTATGATTTAGGGGAGGGAGATGTATGGATATAAAATATCGCTACTAAACCTAGTTTTACTGATTTGTTTGGTTTTAGAACTTTTTTTATAATACGACAGCAATTTATGTGATCCTTATTTTTAACACTAACACAGGGACATAAGTCACTGCCATCTTGTTGATTTTGCATCAGTCCCTGAGTCGATTAACCTAGAGAAACATGAGGTCTGCTAGTTGCGTGTGCCTTTTTGACAGAAAGAAGTAGGTATTATTGTATCTTTAGACTCCTCAAATCATCGCTAAATGCTGGTATTGGTCACCTAGACTAGTCGACTAGTCTAGACTAAAGTGACTTAAGTCATTCTCAATTGAGAATAATTTCTCAAGGAATTTCTTTTCTGGTTTCGTAGACGTGTCTCGTCTTCACAGATTTCTAGTTTATGGATAGGGCATAATGTGGTCGAATGCGTTCACTGCAAGGCTAAAATAATGTCAGCTCTTTATTGTAGCATAGAATTGTTCCTATCTGAATGGAAGGTTGATGGATCTATGGTGTGTATTTTTCTCTCTACTTGTTCAGTTTACTCGTGATAAAGCTATTTCCAGGTTTATGTTTGTATGAGAGCATACTTGTCTTTTCTGCTAATGTCAGTTTTGTATCTTCATGCCCTTTCCAGTTTGGTATTAGATTGTTGGAGGCGATCGGCAGGAAGCCTTGGACCTAGGTTTCGTGCTAGAATTCAGTCTGCACCGAAGATAGGAGTAAACACATTACACTAGTTACTGACTAGTGTGCAATCAAAAATATTCTCCAGTTTGTTTACTTGGAGAGCCATACCGTTGTTGCTATCTAGGATTTGTGTTACTGCTCACCGTTACTATTTCCTAATCTTCCTTTCCAGTCAGTCTAAGGAGTTACCCTGAAGTAAATCACACGTATCCTCGTGTGGAAACTGGACACTGATGTAGACAAACCTAGTGACTGAACTCACTGAATAGTGATTCATGGAAATCGTTAAACAAAAGTTTATTGAATAATCGATCCAATGGTTTCGCTAGTCGCATCATTCAGTTGTGTAAAACTTTTAAGGTTAAAAGTAACGATGGTCAAATTACCGATAACTGCGGTTGCTCCGATCGAGCTAAACACCAAGGTGTTTGGACTCATTCTCTCATTGAAATCTGCTTCTTGTTCAGATGATAGTTGTGCGGAGACTACTGGTGTTTCTCTTTATATCTCTTACAAATGTTTGAAACTGTGCGTCTGTATTTTCCCTGGTTGACAGTTTTGTTCTGTTTTGCTGCGGATTCTTTCGTTTGTGGTAAGAAATGATGTATGGGAAGTCGTTTCATCAAATTGGTGAATGTATTTGCTTACCCTTCTTTGATTCTTGCTAATCTGCCTAGTAAATTCTGACTTTGTCTTTGAATAACAACAATGTCATATTATGAGTCTAGTGGTGAGCGGTGGAAATTGTTGTTTTCGTGGAGAATATCTGGGTGTATTAGTATTCAAACTGCAGCGATACAACTTGCCGTACTTTTTCGCATAAATTTCGCTTGTCATCACTTGCATTGTGAATCCCCATGGTACAGTATATTCGTATGTGACAGAGTTTTGAAGAGAGGTATAAAGAGATTAATTGTAGTGTATGTTTAAACGTGGAATTGAGTTTAATTTCAATTTATGTTTGTCTTCTTACATTTAATAATTCTTACTGGAGTATACGTGTATGTTTTTGATAGTGGTTAGGCGTCATTCTCGTGATGTTAAGGTATTCTGTGAAAGTTATTGTTAATTGGTATTACTGGCGAAATGTTTTTTGACAAGCTTTTTGTCCATTTTGTGTATCATTTTTTCAGTATTTGAAAGCTATTTCTTGATCACATTTAGTGTTTGTTGTAACAAGGAATTAAGCATAAAATGTGATATTTCGGTGTATGACTTACTTCATGTGTAATGTTTGTAATGTAATGTAATGGTTGCAGGCTTAATATTGAAACAAATAAAGTGTAATTCAGGGAAGCGTGCGGAGCTTTTTGAACTTGGAAGACTATAAAGTGTGAATGCCTTTAGATTATTTAGAACGATTTTGATCTGTCACCAACAGTTTTCAGTGCTTGTTGTCAGTGTCTCTGGGTCTTAGCCAGGGAGTCTACACCTCTCTTTGTAACTCAAACCTGCTGTCAAACATATCATGGATTGATACCATGTTTCAGTTCCTCCATCTGTAACTCCTTTGAAACTGATCTTATATCAGCTAACATTTTGCTGTTTGGCAGACGATGGTATTTTAGTCGATGCAGTTTCACATCGTCATCGATTAGTTTCCCCTTCTTACCTAACATTCAGTTATAATCCTGATATTAATCACCATATTGTACCATTTAAGACAAGAGGTAGAACATAAATTGTTATGTTCAAAGACGACTAACGTCTTCATGTCATTCACCTTCAGCGACTAGCGTTACAACTATCAAGAAGGCTGGAGTAAACTGCCTAGCAGTTCACATGTCCTTTGAGGGACATCATGTCTATGCGTCGGGTGGTGAAAGCTGATAAATTCCAGGTCAGTCTTTTGTATCTAAGCGGAGATCTCGTCAGTCATATGTACATTACGGGTTGATGAAATTTCACAAATAAATGAAGTGGCTTGTGCATTCATCCTACACAGATTGGCAGCCATGTAAATGAAAATAGTACACTTTGGGCACCAATGGTATGAGGACTGTCGCATCTACTTTTTGTGTGGAGTGTATTCTTTATCTTCATACCTCAAAAGAGATGAAATTCATGGAAGAAATTTATGTAATAAGATTATTTAGGCTTTTTTTGAACTTAGTTCCCTTAACAGGTCCTTATTATTTGAGGGAATGAGCCCTTCTTATTGTATGAGGGCTGATAATACTACTCGGTTACCAAAGCTGAAATAGATAGAATGGGATTGGAACCCCGGACATACCAACTTAAAGTCGAGCATTGAAGCCAGGGAGCCATATGTCCACTTGAAGGGTGCCTATTATCTTTGTAATATGACAATATTAGATTATGTGTGTTTTCCTCCTAATGATAGTAACAGTTGTAATAAGACTTATATGAACTTCATTAAATTGTTGTGAAAGTTTATTCCATATTAGTTTGTTTATTAGATGTATCACACAGTCAGTGAAACAGTATTATTATTTACTGGATGACAAAGTTTCGAACAAAATTTATTCATTGTTCATAATCATATCAATTATAATCACACGACTTCGAAACTTGAGTTTTATAGTTTTCTTTGTTCTCTCCTATTTGTCGTCGTTGGGGTAGTAGAATTTTTCAGATATCTGGGTGGACAGATGTTGAATCATTCCTATTACACGTATTCTCTTCAGTTGATTCGATAAACAAAGCTTCTGTTATCAATCTCTCCTTCCACCCTGTTAGTTTCATTAGATTTTAAAACTGTCATCTCAGCCCATTGTATAGTTGTGTGTAATTGCATTTAGTGAGTGCTATAGCTGAACTATTCTCTAGATTTCTTATCTTATTCGGGTTTGAGCTCCAGCCACTTTTATTCCTGCCTTGTTAAGAATTCTCCGCCGTAAGTGGTTTCCGAGATTCCTTCCTTGTATGGAATTACTACTGATGATTTTGTTGGTGTTGTGAAAGTTTAGTGTATCTCTTTTGACTGTCCGTTTCAACTAGTTCCATTTGTGTCCTTCAAATTACATAAAGTCATTAGAAAAGTTACTTAAACAGTAGCTCAAGCTCGATAAATTCATCCCATTCTAAACGAGCATAGCATCTAACAAAAGACTTTATTTTTTTCAATGTTTCGTTACAATCTTGGTCGTCTTTTTGTTCGGGAAACTTCATTTAGCACTCCGTTGTAATCTACTAACACTCCTTGAACCTTTTATTGAAAATTATCCATAAACTATAATTTGTTACGAAATTCCTGACCAATATTATTCGTGTGTTTACAGTATAACTCTTCAATTTCATAATGCAGGTTGTAAGCATTTGGAATAAACTGTTTTTATAACTCCTTTCAAGATCACACAATTATCAAAATATCTATCAAACAGGAATTAGTAGTCAACTTTTCCGACAAGCTATAAAGGTACAACAGTAAGACCAAACTTCATTGTACACACTTTTTTGCAGTCATTGAGATAGTGTTATTCTAAAATTTCTAACAGTCTTCAGGACATAGGATTCACTGCATTTAGAAGTACTAAAACTAAGAGCACTATGCTTAAAAGACACCTTATTATCCTCGAAAATATTCGTAGAAATTAGTTATCAAGTTAGTGGAATATAAACACTTTGAATTACGTCCTAACCTAGGCTATCGCAGGAAAAGAGGTGATCTCATCACAGTGAATGAGAAACGCCTACGAAGAAAGTTGAGATAAAGAAGTATCTCTAAACTTGTGAACAGTCCGTCATTGCTCGAGAACTTGTTGTCTTAAAACTGAATTCCAGAAGATGCTAGGAAGTCACTTAGTTTCAGATCACATCTCTTTTTTGTGATTTCCTTAATCGCTAGATTGAAGATATTATACAATTCAGTGACTCTAACCAGTTCAGGTGTTAAAAATTGACACGTAAGTTTAGTAGCTTTTCATTAGCTCTATGGACTTTAATTTACATATCTATAATAGACTTAGGACGATGGGAAGGTAAACACTAGTGTTTACAGGAAACCCACACACTCCAACAGATATTTGGACTTCCGATCATCCCATCCTATGTCAGTAAAAATAGGATTGGTGAAATGTTTAAATGACAGAGCACAAAAATTAAGTAGTACCAAAGAAAATCTAAAACAAGAACTGATACACATAAAAGAAGCCTTAAAACTTAATAATTACCCGGATAAATTAGTCAGGAAATATGTAAGGAAATGTAAAAATAAAATAAATAATGATAGTAGCGATAGTGATAATAATAACAGTGATAATAATAATAATATTAATGAAGACACCAACAATAAACAATCTAAATCATCAGTAGTAATTCCATACAAGGAAGGAACCTCGGAAGCCTTACGCAGAATTCTTAACAAGGCAGGAATAAAAACGGCATTCAAACCAACCACAAACTCAATTAGGAACAAGCTTTGTCGGTTAAATGGTAGATCCTTTAAAACAAAACAATTTAGTTTATCTAATACCCTGCAATGATTGTCAGGTCAAATACATAGGTCAAACTAGTAGAACAGGGGCAGTCAGACTAGCTGAACATAAAAACTTAGCAAAATCTAGATTGGTTGACCCGAATAAGATAAGAAATCTAGAGAATAGTTCAGCTATAGCACTACATGCAGTCACACACAACCATACAATAGGATGGGATAGGATGACAGTTTTAAAATCTAATGTCACAGGGTATAGGGAGAGATTGATAACAGAAGCTTTGTTTATCGAATCAACTACAAACACATGTAATAGGAATGATTCATCACCTGTCCCCGATATTTGGAAAATTCTACTACCCATACGACAAATAGGAGAGAACAAAGAAAACTATAAAACTCAAGTGTCAAAGTCGTGTGATCACAATTGATATGATTATGAACAATAAATTTTGTTCGAAACGTCATCCAATAAATAATACTGTTTCACTGTGTGATATACCTAATAAACAAACTCATATGGAATTACTTACTACCACAGTGCCCAAGTTTTACACATATATTAATAGACTTAGGACGATTGAAATTGCATCTTCACTTAAGCACACGGTGTAAGACGCTTTTCTGGAATTTTCACGTAATTCATCTATTTATTTTGTTCCTTCACGTTCGCAGTGGAACATAGGGGGGCTTCAAACTAGAGGCTTGAAGTTTCTGTAGCAGTCGTCTTTATTTTTACTCGCCAACCTTTCCTCTTTACCAGCTTTATTTCTGGCTTAGCTAGGTAAAGGAGTGTGGCGTCGGTGGCCGGGAATCGAACCCCGAATGTTTTATGTATGCCTAGTCATCGCCTTCCTCGGCGGGCAATGTTAGCTGACATAGGGTCAGGCTGGAAAAGAGCTAGTGGCGGTCAAACCAAAACATGTCACCAGTGAATGAAATCTACAACAGTTAGTCTAAGCCTCGTAGGAAGGTGTAGGCTTCCTGATTAGTTGGGGTCCTCGGAATGGTAAAAACCAATGGAGACTGGAGACAATTGGTGACATGGCTCAAAATCGTTCTCAATGGCGCAGATGCATCCACTCCTTGTGACTCATGATTTCTAATGAAACTGTTTTGTTCTTCGTTATTACTACTCCTTTGTCTCACACCTCTGTTTACTGTCTCTAATATGCATTTCTTCTCTTGCTTTGCGTGCTACATGGATTGTGGCGACTTGAACTGCCGCACATATGTGCAAAGTTCTATGTCGAAAACCGACCGACCGAACCACGTGCATGGTTGGCGAGCGTCCTAACCTCTGTACCACCGACGCACGTAATTCGCTGTGTATATTGCTCTCCTACACTAGTTGTTAATATTGATTCTAAGTGCCAGATTTCTTCCTTATACCGATAATGCCTAAAACTTCACTTCGTAAAACATAAAAATGTTAAAGCTTCACCTTCACGAGGAGACATTTCTACCTATTTCATCCAATTAAGTTTTAGAGTGGAGTTAAGGAACAAGAGTTTTAAATGCGAATTCGACGATTCGATTTTCTAATTACAAGATGTCTACCATATTTGAGCAGTTCCACCTTCGCCTACTTATTTTTTTTAGTTACTACCCAAATTTCAGACCTCTCCAACTGAAGGATGCCATTCTTGAAAGGTGGAAGAGCAGCAGTAACTAGAACAAAAAAGTACTTGGAAGCTGGACGAATAATTTTAAATGATGGTGTCAAAATTATGGTTATCAATCATATTCCCGGGGCTGAAATATCGCATGGATGCGATGAATTCATTAAATGGCATCTACCACCATTACAATTTCGAAATCCAAACGTTCAGGTAAGTAAGTAATATATGTTCAAACCAAGTTCACTTTTAACAGTTTGAAAAAAATTTCGGCATTGGATGGTATAAGATATTCATTATAATAAAGGTTTTATTTTGTATTTCCCAATGAACGAAAAGCAAAACGATAATGTTGTGGTTTTTACTGACGTTTCGCTGCTGCTAATAGCTTTGTCAAAACATTATTATTAAACCAGAATTTACAAAATCTCAACTTATATATAACAACTTAATCATTGTTCCTCAGCATGAAGTAATTCTCTTTACGTTGTCAAACAGGCTAATCGGTAAGGATGACAAAGCCAGGTAGGTGTAGATTGTTGGATTTGATAAGTGTGTAAAATTTTACAAAAGCAGTGTGTGTTTACATAATGAAATTGCTAAAACGAGATCTACACAGTTCACTCCTGGAAAAAATGAACTGTGTATCTCCCAGAATCCAGTTTACTTTGGAAACAGGCAAAATCAGACGTCGGTGAACTATCATTTCTAGACTGCCTGACTAGCTAAGAGGAGGGAAGACGGACATTTTAGTATATTTATGTTCAGGATGAAAAGCCACTCCAACAAATATTTAAACTTCGAATCATCACACCCCATCAGCGCAAAGGTATCAGTTGTTTTAAGTCTCCTTAGACGAGCACACTCTTTGATGTGAACGGATAAGAAAAAGAAGAAGAAATATCAAACATTACTGAAACTCTCCTCAAGCGAAACAACTACCCAAGGAACTTCATCAACAAAATCGACACTGACATTAAGTATGGTCGAGAACGTATTCCGTAAACATCGACCTCAACAGTTGTCATTCCATATAGAGCAGAGACGTCAGACGATATCAGAAAAGTACTCAATAAACTTGACATCAGAGTTTTCTTCAAAAGATCAGACACACTGTGAAACAACCTTGTCCATATAAGAGACCGAATCCCTAAAGATTCTCCGTCTAATTGTGTCTATACAATAAAGTGCTTGAAATGTGATGCGATATACATCGACAAACATCTCGAGAAATCAAAATCAGAAGAAATGAACACCGTAGATTAGGTGTCTGTCCGACCACCGAGAAATCCGGTTGAACAAGAAAAGCTTGAAAAATCATCAGCCAGCCCTAGGTTGTCTATACGATATAGAATCAGGCCACAAAATTGATTTTGACAATACTGAAATAGTCCAGAAAAACTTCGGAAATCACAAAGAACGTCTAATATCATCAGAAGCACTTCATATCAAGTGGAATCCAAATTGTGTGATTAACAGGAATGATGAAGTAAAACAGAATTTCACCTGGTTACAACATGCACACACCCTCCCCCATGAAGTGACAAAATCAACACGAATGTGATAAGTAATTTCCCTATGTAAACACACTGCTTTTGTATGATTTTACACACTTATCAAATCCAACAGTCATCTACACCTACCTGGTTTTGTTATCTTTACCAATTGGCCTATTTGACAGCGAAAAATGACCACATGTTGAGGAGTAATGATGAACGAAGTTGTTATATATAAGCTGAGTGGACTTTGTAAATGGTGGGGGTATGTAGATTACACATTCACTGTACTTAGAACACAGGATAAAGATAGATTTTTCGAACACATTAACTCAAATGTGGAGGCAATTCAATTCACTTATTATTTGAAAAGTCAGGAAGGGGAGATACTAATGTTAGATTGTAGCGTTAAAAGGAAAGAAGATGGTAAGTTAAACACACACTAGTGTTTACAGGAAATCCGCACATTCAAACAGATATTTGAATTTCTGATCATCCCATCTCATGTCAGTGAAAATAAGATTGGTGAAATGTTTAAGCGACAGAGCACAAAAACTAAGTAGTACCAAGGAAAATCTAAGACAGGAAGTGAGACATATAAGAGAAGCTTTGAAACTTAATAATTACCCTGATAAATTAGTCAGAAAGTATGTGGGGAAATGTAAAAATAAAATAAATAATGATAGTAGTGATAATAATGATAGTAATATTAATGATGACATGCATGTCAAACATGCACAGGATAGTGACAGCACCAACAATAAGGAATCTAAATCACCAGTAGTAATTCCATACAAGGAAGGAACCTCGGGAACCTTACGGTGGAGAATTCTTAACAAGGCAGGAATAAAAGTGGCTGGTGTTCAAACCCACTCAAACTCAATTATAAACAAGTTTTGTCGGTTAAATGGTGTATCCTGTGGAGCCTTTAAAACTAAACAATTTAGTTTATCTAATACACTGTCTGCCAGGTCAAATTAGTAGAACAGGGGTAGTCAAACCAGTCGAGCATAAAAACCCAGCAGCAAAATCTAGATTAGTTGACCCGAATAAGATAAGAAATCTAGATAATAGTTCAGCTATAGCACTCACTAAACGCAATTACACACAACTATACAATATTATGGATGGGATAAGATGACATTTTTAAAATCGAATCTAATGTAACATAGTTGAGGGAGAGATTGATAACCGACGCTTTGTTTATCGAATCAACTGAAGAGAATACGTGTAATAGGAATGATTCAACACTTGTCCCAGATATCTGAAAAATTCTACTTCCCTAATGGCGATGGATAAGAGAGATAAAGCTATTAGCAGCAGCATTAATGAATAGCGAAACGTCAGTAAAAACGACAACAATATCGTTTTGTTTTTCATTCATTGGGAAATACAGAAAAGCCTTTATTATAATGTTCAGGTAAGTAGATCAAAGTTGGTGCATGTGTTAAATTCACTAATTTCATTTTGTTTTTATTTTTCAAACAGATAATTACATTCAAAAATATGTTTCCAACACCATTCATTAAAGTATATCTTGAAAAAGATGAAGAACAGGTGGTCAATTGTGCTTTTCGTAAAAATGCCGATATCTATGATCATTTGCACACACTGCTTGGAAAGACAACTTCACAATCGGATGAGTCATTAGCAGTAAATGATCAGACTACAAGAAACCCGTCGAATTTTGGAACAGAGTAAGTTTTTGGTATTTATAAGGTGGTGATGTGATTAATTGTCATTTCTTTTTTTAACCGTATGTATAGTTTCCCACGTCAGTGTATCTGTGAAGTATATGGACAAATGCCGTGTTCATCTCATATAGGCAAACCAAAATTATGGTCACATTTACAATATACCCTACCATCAGTCGATTTGGAGACGATTATACCTCGGAAATAATTAGTCAGACTATTTGAATATTATTACTTGTATGTGTATATAGGTATTTTTAAGAAGCATGTTATTATTCCTGCTCCTTTTTTAAATAATAATATACTTTATTCCAAAAACAGTACTTATAATACAGAATGGAATTCTCAGCATTTGTCACAATATTGCATCTGATTTACTCAGAATTTAAATAAAATTAACCAGAGGAATTTGTCCACATTTATGATATAAAGTCAAAAATATTTGAAGTATGAATTGAGATTATTAAATATAATAATAATATTAAAAATAATAATAAAAACAGTGAGTTTGTTTCAAACAGCATTTGTGATTCAGTTTGGAAATTTTAGCATGTTTTAGATTATTGAGTCTAATATTCTGTTGATATAGTACCGTGAGGGGAAATACAAAATTAACAGTTATAACACAGCTCGAATGATGTTCACACTTATGAAAAAATAAACGAAAACAAAAAAAATGAGGGGATTATAAATAAAAGAAGTACAATACCAATAAAGGTTGATGTTGTAAGGATGGAGGAAAATGGTTAATTTAACAGTGCAAAGAAGGTTAGTTAGTTCATGTCTGACACTGTTTTCATCACATGAAATACGTGCCAAATATGGTATAGTGAAATTTTTATACTTAGACGTACGTGCATAAAGTCCTCTGAAAAGACTTCTTGTTTTACCTGAGGAGACACAAGATTGGAGCTGCGGGTAAAATGGATGCTCACAGTCTGACGAAATTCCTTTAGCAAATTTTTTGCATGAAATCAAGTGCCTATCATCAATGACAGTGTCAAATATGTGGCCTAATGGGATACCACCACTTGCCCTACTGACAGTCAGTCCTCAGAGTTCTACGAAGTATGACATAGTCTTTTTTAAGCAATCCAGGAAAGAATAAGGGTGAAGAGTAAAGAAGAATAGGTAAGATGCACGAGTTGATAAACTATAAGAGGAGGGGTTTGAGTTATACCTGAGTGACTTAACTTCTTAGTGTGAAAAGTCAGACGAAACATTCTTTTAGAAATCGCTAAGACATGGGAAGACCAGGATAGGTCAGTAGAAAGGATTAATCCAAGATACTTAACTTCAGACTTGATTTCTATATCACTATCATCAATTTTGCAAGGGTCGTAGGAACCAACGGCTTCATTCAACTTTAGTTTACATCGGAAGCTGAAATTAACAGTCTGACATTTGGAAGGATTCAGTTTAAGACCATTTGCTAACTCCTGATAGAAAGCTGTTCATCTTAATACAGTCTAGCTGGGAGTTAACAGACATTGAAATTGTTAGATCATCGGCATACTTAACAAAGTTCATTTCGTCATCAGAGTGAGGCAAGTCATGCAAGAGGAAAGAAAACAGAAAAGGAGAAAGGACAGCGCCGTGAGGGACACCAGCCTCAGTAAGCAACGAAGTGGACAACTTTCTCTGACATACAGTGTACTGCTTTCTTCCTGAGAAATAAGAATGCAGCCATTTGACAACCCAATGTAGAGAGGTTACTTTTTTCTGGAAAATTCTTTCCCTACGTTACTCTTCTATCATAGTCTCTCACATACTACTTATGTATTGATTTGAAAGGTTGAATTATCAAATAAAGTTTTACCATGTCGACCAAATTACTCGAACCACTGGAGTGCGTTGTTTTTCAGTTGTTTAATTCCTGAACTGTAGTAATTTGCTGTATTCGATTCCCCTCAATGAAGCAGAGTTACTCCCCTTTTAGGTGATATCATTCTCAAGCTGTACAGTCGCGTGTACATAATAGATTCTCTCAGCAACAAAAGGAATATTACCATAGATGTGGCACTTTTTTTTAATTCCTTCACGTTCCCAGTGGAAAATAGGGGGCTTCAAACTAGAGGCTTGAAGTTTCCATAGCAGTGGTATTATTTTACAGGATGGGTTGCTAGCCTCATGCCCGCCAACCTTTCCTCATTGCCAGTTCTATTACTGGCTTAGCGAGATAAAGGAGTGTGGTGGCGTCGGTGGCCGGGGATCGAACCCTGGACCATGTGCATAGCTGGCGAGCGTCCTAACCAATGTGCCATCGATGCACTTAGATGAATCGTTAGAATTGGCAATATTTAGATAAAAAATCACGTAATTGGGTAAAAAAAAATTTGAACCAGAGTCAAGTTAGCAACAGAGGGTAATAAGAGTTAGAAATTTAATTAGGGGGGTGAGGACAGAAACATTGAGAAATCGCCTATCCAGCTTGTTGGGGGAAACCTTTGCGACTGACCTTCTCCGTTGATCCAACAGAAAAAAGTGGAGAAACAACACTAATTGAGTCACTAAAAAAAGACTTAAACAACAACGTGGCATCATAGAAGGTTTATATGAATCTCTAAAGCCTACTGGTACGGTTACACCAAGATAATATGGACTAGCAAAAGTGTATTAAAATTGGTTTGCCACTTCGACCAGTGTTGGACATGTGTAATTCCCCATATCACACAACAGCAAAATGGTTAGTGAAGCTCTTGAAACCTCTGCATAATGAACTGGTAGAACATAGAGTAAACGATAGTTTTGAATTTGTTGAAAAAATAAGAGATCTTAATGTGAGGGACAAGTTTATGATATCTTTTGATGTATCCTCCCTGTTCACCAATGTACGGTTAATGGAGACAGTGGATTTTATATGTGATGAGATTACTGAGCCGAAACATGGAAATCGGCATTTCTGTATCCTTCTTGAAGGAACTTATTTTAAGATGTACAATGAATGTTCATTTCTTATTCAATAAGGAATATTACAGACAAACTGATGGTGTAGCTATGGGTTCCCCATTAGGTCCAATCCTAGCTGATTGTTTCCTCGCTAAGTTAGAGAATGGACCACTGAAAGGAGTAATTAATGACTTGGATTTCTACTGTCGATATATGGATGATACATTTCTGGTTATGAAAGACGAGAATGATGCAATGAATATCCTTGACAAGTTTAATGATGCACATTCAGCAATAAACTTTACCATAGAGAGAAAGAAAGTAATGACAGTATCTCATTCCTAGA